>JAGDYQ010000052.1:2629004-2692032 GCA_021962125.1 Bulinus truncatus
CTAACGGTTCACATCCCGTTATCCAATCGCTAACGGTATATTGCTCGCTATTCTCTTCGACAAATGGTATTCTCTTCGATAAAATAATGTCGTATGCTGTTTTCTTCGACCAATGGTATTTCGTATGCTGTTCTCTTCGACCAATGGTATTTCGTATGCTGTTTTCTTCAAAAAATGGTATGTCATATGCTGTTCTCTTAAAAAAATGGTATGTCATATGCTGTTCTCTTCAACCAACGATATGTCATATGCCTTTCTCTTCGACCAGGTATGTTGCATGCTGTTCACTTCGACCAATGGAATGTCGTATGCAGTTCTGTTCCCGTTACAAAAAAAAATCCCAACTCGCTTGGACAAATTTGAGCCTGGAATTTCATCAGATTCTAGTCAGGAACAATTCACGTGATTAAACTTGGGAACCAGACTAACGACCCTTCATGACCAACATCATCTTACCATTCACGAATGTAATCAATTTACAACTGCTAGTACTGGTGGGATTCAAACCCACGTTCTACAGCACACACTGCATATAAAATGACGGCACTAGCGGTTCTCTCTCCCCCCAGACGTTCAGTGACGACACACTCACAAGTCGTTCGCTCATCTTGACGCAGAGTAAATGTTCCTACCATTAGGGGTGACCACTCTCATGAGTCGTCCGTGTGCAAACGTGACCCTAGCCGTTCTGTCGAATTGTGTCACGTGACCCTCACTGTTCTACCGAATTGTGTCACGTGACCCTAGCCGTTCTGCTGAATTGTGTCACGTGACCCTCGCTGTTCTGCCGAATCGTGTCACGTGACCCTAGCCGCTCTGCCGAATCGTGTCACGTGACCCTTGCCGTTCTGCCGAATTGTGTAACATGAACCTCGCTGTGTCTTTTCCCAAAACAATTTTTTTTTTACCTCTCTAAAATCATCTGCTAGAAACTCGCAGGTCAAATGTCATTCAATGTATGAACGACACTAGTCACTGAGCCTACATTGTAAAAAACTTCGACCAGTATCCTTGTAGTACCTCCTCCATACTAGCCCCCCCCCTTTTTTTAGTGCATTTTAATGAAAGCTTTTTTTTTTTAATATTCTATATAACTTTCTATAGTTTATATTCCACTAAATTAAAAAAAAATGTTTTCACAACGAGCGGCTATTGTTTAAAAATAGCTAACATTTCTAACATCTTTTGATACACTTTTTTCGAGGATTTGGAGTAGAAATTTATTATCAAGTTACATTCACCCATCCCCCCTCCCCCTCCCCCGGAAATCTATATTGAGCCCCCCCCCCTGGCAATCACAGACGAGTTGTGGGCCCTATGAATGCTCCCTTGCTCCAAACTATAAGTACCTAATTACGGGCCTTGGCATTTGCTCAGTTGTCCCTCCAGTTGTTGTTGTTTTTATTAGATAGATAATAATATTATTGTATGAAAATGAATAATTCAAACCAAACCCTCAAGGAAACCATTTTCATCTCGAAAATCATGTTGTAGGTTATCTTTTTTTTAATTGCTTCGGGGGGGTAGGGGTAAATTGTGTGATTGAGAAGCATGATTCTCTGTTGGCACGATTAAAAATAGATTAACTTAATGGAAATTTATTTCCTAGAAAATTCATTTAGTAAGTTTCTTTAAGCCGAAATTTACATAAAACTACCATCGGCTCTTTGTTCGTCCACAATTCAAATTAGGTCATATCTTTTTAGAAAATCGACATTTATTTTATTGATCCCTGAGTTTTATCAGCCATTAAAAATCAAAATTCATTTTTTAAAAAAAAAGTTATAAAAGATTGTTTCCCCTTTTATTTATCCCAAGCTCTTATCTTCCCTTGACATTCACCTGTTGAACACAGGAGCTCAGCGTGCACTAGGTAGGTTGATCATTTTCTTTTAAAGCGTTGTTTGTAAAAACAAAATCAGGTTTAGAGTTTATGTTTTAAATTAAAAAAAATTTATTCAAATAAATATTTTAAAAACATAAATAAACGGTTGCGAAAAGGATGCTTTTGAAAAAAAATAAAAATTTAATAGAAAAAAAAATATTTTAAACAGGTTAAGGGTGATTTATTTTTTTAAAAAAAGGGGGCATTATCCAAGCCTGTAGGTAAATAAATCAAAAGGAAACTATTCCGATTGCTAAATCTACGACATGCTATGTCCAATCATTTTTCCTGATCGATATCGATTTGGGTAATACACAGAACAGCAGAACACAGACACAAACATGCATCCAGTTGATCCTCACAGAGATAGGAAGACCATTATTTTTGCCTTCTGTAGCAGAAGCAACAACTTGTACAGACAAAGTTGGCACGTCTTTCAGAGAAAGCCGAGAAGATTATCATAAAGATCAACACTCAGAAAAACGTAAATCGCTATCGTGAAAAAAGCAAACAGGGAAGCCTCAATTAAAGTCCAAAGATGAATAATTAATAAAGCGGTCGGGGAACTTTTTTAATCATTACCCCAAAATATTTTGTGTGTAAGTTGATATTACCCCATAGCAAATTAAAAATATATACTTTTTACTCACAAAAGTTTCATTTTTACCCCCAAAAATTTCATTTTTACCCCATTTGGGGTAATTTACCCCGGTTCCCCGACAGCTGAAAAATTAATAAGACACCGGCTTATTCATCATATCTAACATGATTGTTTGCCATGTCTAAAATGATTGTTTGCCATGTCAAAAATGATTGTTTGCCATGTCTAAAATGATTGTTTGCCATGTCTAAAATGATTGTTTGCCATGTTTAAAATGATTGTCTAAAATTATTGTTTGCCATGTCTAAAATGATTGTTTGTCATGTCTAAAATGATTGTTTGCCATGTCTAAAAGGATTGTTTTCTATTTCTAAATCAAATCATTTTTCGTTGTTGTTTTTTTTTCCTTTTCAGAAGAAGATTTAGTTTAAATTTTGCAGACCTGTCTATCACACCCTACATCCCTACCAATTAAACCTTGTTGCCATGGACAGGAAACTGTCTTTCATTGCGGCCATATTTGCTCTGACGTGGAACCCCGACACGGCAGGGGGGCAGCTACCGTCACCCGTGGTCACCACCCCTGAGGGCAGCTACATAGGATCAGTTTCCACCAGTGTTTTTAACGGGAAAACCTTCGTCACGTACCGATCAATACCGTTCGCCCAACCGCCCGTGGGCCCCCTGAGGTTCCAGCGACCGCAGCTCCCGGCGGCCCCGTCTGGTAGCCAGTACCTGAACACTGAGACATTCAAGCCCAGAAGCTGGTCAGCGACCCTCAGTCCGGCGAGGACTGCCTGTACCTGAACGTTTACGTGCCCGTGAATCGTTAAACAGCGCCACGCCTAAAATTTATCCGGTTATGGTCTGGATTCACGGCGGAGGTTTCGTCGCCGGAAACACCTTCCCGGAGCCGGTCAAGATGGTGACCCGGGGCGACGTCATCGTCGTCACCGTCAACTACAGGATGGGGGCGTTCGGGTTCCTCACCACCCTCGACGGCGACCTGCCCGCCAACAACGGCCTGTGGGACGTGGAGATGGCCCTGCAGTGGGTTCAGGACAACATCCGGTACTTTTCCGGAAACGATTCGTCCGTCACCGTCTTCGGGGAGTCCGCCGGGGCCGTCAGTGTAACGATTCTCGCAGTGTCCCCAATCTCCGGGCAATATTTCCACAAGGCGATTCTGCAGAGCGGCGCGCTCACCTCGACCATCTACTCCAGGGACGCCCCCCGCAGAGCGCGCGAATTCGCCGCGCTGGCGGGCTGCTCCGCGAAGCCGTCTTCAAGCCAGCTGGCGGATTGTCTCCGGGGAGTGAGTATCGCAGCCATACTGAACAGCAGCAAGCCATCCTCTTTCGATATCACCGTTGGCCGGAGACAGGCCGACTTCATATGGGAGCCCACGGTGGACGGGGAGTTCCTCCCGAGGGAGCCATTAGACGCCCTATCAAACATAACCGACCTTAAGCACGTCGGCGCCCTGGATAAGGATTACATCGTCGGGGTGCTGAACAACGAGGGCGGGTTGTTCTCGGAAAACTTTCTCAGCACCTTGCCACTCAGCACCGTCGGAAGCCCTCCCTTCCCTAGCGATATTTTGGACTTCCTCATTTTTAACAGGTACGGCGTCCAAAATAACCGCAACGTGCAGAACGCGGTCTTTGATTTCTACAACGTTTCCGTCAACGAATTCAGCACCCCGCAGAGCGTGCTGGACTTTTCCGGAGACGTCTACTTCAACGTGCCGGCGGTGGAGATGGCCCTGGCGTTGTCCGAGTGCCTTGTGGCTCAAGCTCCTGGCTGCTGCGGCGCCAAGCCCAAAGTCTTCTTCTACCAGTTCGATTACTGCCCACCGGTCACCAACCTGAACAAACCCCAGTGCCTGATCCACGGCGCTGACGTGCTCTATGAATTCCCTCGAGCCATTCTGACGGACCCTGTCCAGAACCAACTGTCGGACACTTTCATTGACCTGCTGACGACCTTCGCCCGCAGTTCGACGCCCGGGACAGCGGTGGAGTCCGGCTGGCCGCTGTTCACCCCGGCATCCCAGCAGTACCTGCGGCTGGACACGACCAGTTCTGTCAGGCTGAGGCCGTATGATTACAGGGTCATCTTCTGGCTGACCTCAGTGCCTAGTCAGTTGGTCAGGCCTTAACTTGTTGTGAAACAGTGGCGTTGAAGTAGGGCCCAACGTCACGGGTTTTTGGGGCGTTGGGGGGAGGGAGCTCCAAACATTTTGCGGGATGCATGTAGATTTAACGATCCCCCTCCCGAGCTTTAATGATTTCTATTGTCTTTCTTTCATTTTTAAGGGACACATAGTTTCTTATGTGCCGGGGGGGGGGGTGGAAGGGAGGGGGGGGCATCAAACAACCCAAGTCCGCCACTGGTGGTTGGGTTCCTATTCATATAATAATTAATTATCGCCACTAATTCGAAGTAAAACCTTCCCCAGCATATTAACACATATCTCAGTTTATTTTTGTTTTGTTTTTTATTAGCTCATATCAACATATATCAAATCATATTGATATTGTCAAGAGAAATAAAAAAAAACTTTGATCAACTGAACTTAGAAATGTGTTTGTTGTTGGCCATTTAATTATAATAATATATTATAAATAATGATTATGAAATGATTTATGAATTTTTCTATTTTATTGTTATCAAATAATTTAAAAGTGTACATGATACAATCACGATTCATAGTATCAGCTGTTTTAAAACATCCAAGAGTACCGTAATGAACGTAGAAGGAAAATAAATCTAGCGTGTAAGATCGTAAGTGGACCAAAGCACAGCACATGCTCACATAAACGAAAAAAAAGAAAAATTTTTCAATGAATAAAACTGGATCTAAAAATGGGCATTTGTTTCAACTCCCATGTGGTCTAGTGGTTAGGATTTCTGGCTTTCACCCAGGCGGCCCGGGTTCGATTCCCGGCATGGGAAATGCTTTTTTTTTTTTTTTTTATTTTTTTATTTATTTAGTATCTTTGCAGTTGTGATTTTCTTGTTTCCCGTTCTTTCCAATTTTTTTTTTATAAATGGCACGATGGACAAGCTCCATTGATTGAAGTCAAAATTGCATTTTAAAAAAAAATGTTGCCCCGTACCAGAAATTTTCCAGGTGTCCCCCGCAATGTCCGCCCCCCTTCCCTCCCTTTGTAAAGCCCCCTCCTTTCAAAATGGTTTTTGTGGAGAATGGAGTTCTCAGTAGGTTCTCACTAAGACAAGTTACTACGAAGTAGGTCTAGAAATGCAAGATCACATAGTTAAATAAAGTTCAGGGTTGTAACTTTCTTGATAAAAATAAAGTCAGAAGGTAAACATTTTTAATTACCCAGGTAAGGGGAAGTTTGGTAATTTAAAATTCATTAACTTACGTGTCAATGGGCGGAAGATTAATTTCACACTCCGCATCTAAAAGAAAGATGTGGCAAAGTCGCTTGAACTTAAAATGAAGTCTCTAACCTCCTAATTGGTATCAATCAAACAAGTGAGTGCCCAAAGCCTTATTGGACAGTTTTTAAGAAATGGATAGTTCATGGCGTATACAGAGGTTGAAACTGGCGTATAGAGTTGAGAGAGGTTGAAACTGGCGTATATAGTTGAGAGAGATTGAAACTGGCGTATAGAGTTGAGAGAGGTTGCAACTGGCGTATAGAGTTGAGAGAGGTTGCAACTGGCGTATAGAGTTGAGAGAGGTTGCAACTGGCGTATAGAGTTGATAGAGGTTGAAACTGGCGTATAGAGTTGAGAGAGGTTGCAACTGGCGTATAGAGTTGAGAGAGGTTGGGACTGGCGTATAGAGTTGAGAGAGGTTGAAACTGGCGTATAGAGTTGAGAGAGGTTGAGACTGGCGTATAGAGTTGAGAGAGGTTGAAACTGGCGTATAGAGTTGAGAGAGGTTGAGACTGGCGTATAGAGTTGAGAGAGGTTGAGACTGGCGTATAGAGTTGAGAGAGGTTGAAACTGGCGTATAGAGTTGAGAGAGGTTGAAACTGGCGTATATTGGAATATGTCATGTCAAGAACTTTTGATGTTGTAAAGATTTGAAGCTGTGAAAATAAACATTAAGATTTTAAAGAAAGAAAATACCAAGCCGGCATTCGACACTTTATGTTTTGTGATGTTTGTACATCGTCACTGTAATCCAACAAACAAAGTAAACACCGTCAAGAAACAAATTTATTTGGAGAAGGGGGAGGGAATGGAAGGAAGAGGATGAAGGGGAGCCGATCCCTCCCATAGCCAACAAAGATGACCACCTGAGCAGAGCCTGTACTTATGGATAGGCAAAACTATGCGAATGTCTTGCCCCCCCCCCCCCCCCACTGCCGAAGGTGTTCCTCAAAGTATTTATTTCTATTGACTCTGGTGGTAACAGGGGCTTATTCTGATATTCATAGGGCCCCCAACCCCGCCCCCCCGTAAAAGTCCAGAGGCGTAGCGAGGGGTTGGCAAGGCAACTCGCGCCCGAGGCATGTTACCTTTTTAATACCTTTTTAGCCCCACCCCCATTCGAAAACCATATAATATTATATGTAAAATATACCATTTGGCGCCCCTGAACCTTGGCGCCCGGGGACATATGTACCCCCCGCCTCCCCTACGCCTCTGTAAAAGTCCCTAGGGCCCTCGAATACATAAGACAGGTGTATGTCGCCTAGGGCGCCCAACGACACCGACAATCGGGGGGCCTTGACATTTTTTTTTTAAGTTCATGGTGAAAACCTTCCCTAGGCGTCGAAAAGATCTGCCCAATCTCGAGTAACATGGTAAACTGCAGGCATGGCCTTTCTTAGGGGCAGGCGAACTATCCGACAGGTTGGGGGGTCCCCGTAGGAAAGTCGAATGATGTAAAATCCGGACTTTAATTCAAGATTAAAGTGACTTAGCATGATAATGGTAAGAAAAAAAGCAGAGATGCGGGCAGTGGCGTAACGAGAGGGGGGCATCATGTCCCGGGCGCTACTCACAAAGGGGCGCCAAATGGTATATTTTACATGTAATATTATATGGTTTTCGAAAGAGGAGCGCTAAAAAGGTATTGTGCCCCGGGCGCGAGTTAAGCTCGCTACGCCACTGGACGCAGGCCCGGATTTAGACTTGACAACGTTCAAAGCTATTCAAGATATCGGACCCCTTTAAAGTTCAGATAGTATATGCCAGTGCCAAATATTCAAGAATATATGACAATCAAATTTTGGGGGGGGGGGGGGAATCCGAGAATGTGGGGGCCTAAGCTATAGCTCGTGTAGCTCTTACGTAAAGTACTGCACTGTATAGATGTCTTTAGTGATCGAGTAGACCGCACACGTTTTTAAAATGCCAAGTACAAGCAGGCCCACCGACAGGAATTTGGGGCCCCTGGGCAGGGCTGTTATGGCCCCCCCCGTGCTGATAATAATATTTTCAAAAGATGATTGGCCAGGTCAGTCCGGGCCCCTAAAACTCGCCGGGCCCCTGGGCATTTGCCCCCCACCCCCCATCTCGGCGGGTCTGAGTACAAGTACCCACAGGTACGAGTACGTGTGCAATTAAAGTGCGTAATACTATAGTGCGTTTGTTTGTATGTATGTCTGTGTGTGTTTGGAAAGGGGGGGGGGAGTGTCCTTGAATGACATTTTTTTAAGTTAAAATATATTTCGCTTTTTTGTTTCGTTCCCATTACGATTTTTAAGTGCTGGCTAAAAAATTTGGAGTTTTGGACTTGGGTTTAAATTTTAGTTGATTGTCTCGGTAACACCAGGTGTCAACAACTGTCAGCCAAGATCTCGGACACTGTGCAGTTATTTAGTCCCGTTCGTCGTCTGAAGGTAGTGTGTATTTAGAGAATGACTCGGCAGTTTATGCTTTGACTTACGTAATATACATCAACGATGGCGGAATTAACGCCGCTGCAGCTGAGAAAAGTTGCAGCAATTGTTGGTGCTTGCGTGGCTGATGCAGCAGGTTATTATTTTTTTCTTTTTACAATCGCACTTGCTACGGATACGTAATTACGTGCTCCGTATTTGTTTTGGCCCGGGGCACGTAAATAGATGTGCGCATGCGCGACTTTCGGGAATTGAAAACATAAACTGTTAGAAATTGGAAAATGGCTGTGTGGCGCACTAGCACAGTCAGTAGCACGCTTGCCCGGGACCCGATAATAATAATATTTTACATCCATTATCCTTCATTATGATTATTTTTTTTATTATATTATCATTATTATGATAATTACTTTAGGCATTATTATCATTATTTTAAAGTACACTTCTGGAGTTAAAAATATATAATTATATATATTTTTTTAAAAATTTAAAAAGGGTATTCGCTGAATAAGATCATCCTCAGTTCTAAATACACGAGTTTGAGGAATGCTTGCCCACAGGATGGGGTGTTCGTGGCTGGGTGGCGTTTTTATATATAGAAGCCAGAAGGAACTTCATGCTGCAACTTCATCTGTATGATTTTGGTTAGCTGCTTCCCATCAAGTCCAGTCTCCTGCATATTTTTACCATGGCATGGTGTTTCAATGACCATTGCAATGGTGGAGATGAAAGAAAGGCGCTACAAAAACCACCCCATTTGTGGTTTACAGGATCTAATAGATAAACATCACATCCTTTCAGGGATTTATAATAAAGAAAGAATTTCAGCAATGTATGGTGGTGTAATTTGATAGTAGTGTCTTATTGCTGATTTTATCCTTAGGGAAAGTGGATGCTGTTTGTGAAGGGCTCTATGATGATTTAACCTTTAGGGCTCGCAGGGGCATGAAGGACATTCGTAGACTTCGTTAAACTTGACCCGCAAACCTACTAGATGTTGTTGGATGTTAATTTAAGAAAATGACAATCCCATTGCCATACTGAATTCGTCACCAGGCAATGATCTAAACCTAACACGTATAGATTTTTGTAGTACACGCTGAACTGTAAAGAAAATGGGTTTATAAATATACAAAAGCTGTGATGAGGAGGAGGTAATGAGTGATGTAAACATTTCAACTTTTCATATTTAAATTTTACTTAATAGGTCAAATTAATTTTAATAATATTCGGCTCGATGGTCATGAAGTGAGCTGAGGTACCAGTGGTAAAAATTGATTAGAAAATAAACTTTTCTTTTCTTGAAATTTACATTGTGCTCTCATACGCACTGTTCTGCATATTGTTAAGTAATTTTTTTTCACATCTGAACAATTCAGCTCAACCATTGCACTGGGTCTATGATGATGCTGCTATGCAGGCTGCAATCAAAGATAGAGATGATATTGAGTTCATGGAGCCTGCTGCCAACCCTTACTACAGGATTAAATTAGGAAGAAACACGTGCTATGGTGACCAGGCCTATGTGATGCTAAAGTCTCTTGTTGACTCAGGGGGTAATCTTAAGATATTTTGAGTTTTGTTTACTATCACATTTTGTCTTGTTGGTTTTTAATCCCTTGTCCTCTCAAAGTTATGGAAGTTAATGCTAGTGTTTATTTATTTATATAGCTTCATGGAAATAAATGTTGTTTTCTTTGGTTGACTGAAAGCTTTGTCAATTATTTGAAAGCCTTTTAAGAATATTTTATGAATGTAAGTCGACTCCAATTCTGATGAACCCCGTTTATGCCAACTTTTGACAACATTGACTAAGTGGCTCAAACGACAGATACAGATTTTTGACATTTCACTTCATTGATAGATTTCTATAGCTTATTCTTTTTTATAACGTATTTTGTGGGAAGGTGTTAAAAATTACATGTTTTCTCTGACTGAAAAGTCTGCTTGAATGGCATTTTTTTTATGTTAGGTTAAAATCCGCTATTCTAGCATAAGTGTGAAGGTCTGCTTTTCATATTTTTGAATCTGTAGGTCATATGTGTAATTATACCTCTCTGTAATGACAGGAGGGCAGAGACCAGACCCATTACGTGAGGCAATATTTGTCCTCTCATTTTAATGAGATAATAAAGAAAAATTGTTTTTTTTTTTTAATTTCAAACTAAAGATTAATACATGTATCTCCTCGTAATAACATCCTGCTTATTTTATTAACATCTTGACTAGTTAAAATAATCTTGTTGGTTAAAGGATTATAAAGAAAATGATTCGTCTAAAAACATGACATCATTTATAGTCAGTTATTCTAGGTCACATATATTAGGCAAATGATTTCTCATCATCTACAAATTAGAATTATCTATTTCACCGTGTTTACCTTAAGTGAGAAAATTTACTGGAGCATTGAAGTATTTCATTTTAATTTCCCAGGTCTAAATATTGAACATTTGACGCAAGCAACCTATGATTTCTTTGGCCCAAGCTCTGAGTATGAACGTCCAGTGATCAGTGAGGATCAGGCAAACACAAAAGGTAAAACTTAATTGTTGGATATTTTTCAGATTAAGAGCATTTAAAAGAGAATAGAATTTTAAATAATATGCCTGGGATCGAACCTCAATTAGAAAAATTATATCGTGATAGAGATCAAAGTCTAGAAATCTGTAACAATGTATTATGCATTACAATTGCATAAAATACTCTTAGAAAACATAACAAAATACAACATTCTAGTGTGATGTGGACCATCAGCAGACAAACAGAAAATATGATCAACACTTAGGAAAGAAAAAATAAATTTCTAAAAACATATGGGCCGGTAAACGATAACCACGAATGAATAAAGTAGGAAAAGCTAAACGTAGGTTTTATGAGAAACCTAAAATAACATCATAAATCAAAATGAATAGATTGTAATGGATGGGGAACATAGATAAAATGGAAAAGAGCAGATGCACCATGGTAATGTATAGGAAAACACCTAATAGGAAAAGACAGATGAAGCAGCACATGGATAGATGAGGTTGAAAAAGACCATAAAGCCCTGGGAGAGAGTGGAGGAAGCCCAAGCTCTACGTCTGCTATAGAGTCCAGTGAAGAAGAAGAATATTTTGTTAGACTGACATTTTAAATAATTTTCTTGAAGTAGACAATTTGTAGGAAGAGAGCAGAGTCACCTGTGACATTATCTGAGATAGTGACAATTTATATCTATAATAATGGTCAGCTGAATTAAGATATTAAAAATATATTTTAATTATTTAGACTATTTTTGGGTGCAGTCAGTACTTTAAGTGTCCTAAATTTTCTTTTTTATGTAAGATTGAAACTAAATGGCATTTTTAATATATCCTTTGACATTAAATTATCATTATATTCTTTACACTTTTTTTTTGTTTTGATCAGAGTCATATCCAGTCAACAGACCATGGCGTCATGGTTGTATTAGGGATTTCATCAAGAATGTTGATGGGAAAATAACACCCACTGGTAAAGATATTTTGTTAGTTTTTAAATTTAAAACTCTCTCTTTGTCAAAAATCTTTTTTTATCAATCATCATTATGTGTGAATGAAACTAATTTCATTCAGTACCATAATTAGGCAACAGTTTCATATATTGATGCAATGATACAAATGAAATATTTGAACATTCATTCTTATTTCAACGAAACTAACGTACATTTGTTAACTTTTATCTCCTCTGGCTGGGTATACTTTTAAATAGCTCAGACATGCGCAGTTTAGATGTCAATAGCCCAAAGTTCATCTCTTTAGTTGAATATTAAGAGGCTGTTGATCCAGTTTTTAAAAATTAAAAAAAAAATGCCAAAATCCTGACAATTTTAAAATAAAACTAATTAGCTAAGAACATATTAAAGAACCTGCTTGCCAAGTTCAGTGATGCATATTGTATAGTCCACTTAGATTTATGCCACATTCAAACAAAAATAGTATCATGTTAAGTTTTCAACTATTTTTTTTTTCATATTGTTTTTAAATAATAGAAATAGATTTTCAAAAGTGTTTTCATTACACCCACCTATATACTAAATCTGTGAAGCTCAACTTTGGAAATAGAAAAGCTTCAATCCACCTCACCAGGACTTTGAGTGTTAAACTAGCTAATCTTTAATCAGTTGTAATTTTCATAATTTTTAACTTTTTCGGTCATGTCAACTTTTTCAGGCTCTTCAGAGGATGATCAGATTGACTGCGCTATTCGAATAATTCCTCTAGTGGCCCTTTACGCGGGACAGCCCAACATGTTAGAAATGGTTGAAAAAGGCCTCAGGGTGCTGCAGGAATCTGATATGTCTGTGGCTGCTGGTCTGGCTGCTGCTCGGTAACGTCCTTATTCCTGTAATAGATATATTATAGTTTTTAGAGCATTTTCGAAAAAAAAAATGCTCTATTGTCCCCGTTTTGTCTGTCCGTGTACACCCTAGATCTCAACAACCATAAGTCCTAGACCCATGATGTATATATCATTTTGTAGGTCTTGGCCTGCCAAGAAATGACTTTTTTTCATTTCGCGATCTGACCTCTCAGGGCCGTAAAAGGGGCCTTAGAACTGTTTTTTACTATATAAGCTATATTAATAAAGGAGCGCTATATCTCAGCAACTATAAGTCCTAGACCCATGATGTATATATCATTTTGTAGGTCTTGGCCTGCCATGTGTACATCAAAAGTTCATTTCGCGATAGGACCTCTGAGGGCCGGGCTTCAGGGCTCCTAAGGGGCTTATATATTATATATACACCTTGTACGTTCAATAACCCGTTCATTTGGTGCGAAATACTGCAGCACGTAGTTTCACCAAGATTTATTAAGAAACTCATCAAATGAAATAGTAAGCTTGTGTTCTGAGTTTAATTGAAAGTATCAGAGCTATGCAACAATTGACGGAGTTTTCGGACGATTAAATGACTATAATTTAGAATGTTTTCAATTATGAGTCCTATTTCAGTAACCACTAACCACTTGTAGTTAGATTTAAGAGACAAGAATTTTTTTTCAAATATAAAGAAACGTCTTTATAATTTTTTTTTTTACAAATATATGCATTACACAATTGAATTTATAAACATTTCCAAAATTTACAAATATTTACTGAAAGCTAACAAACGTACTGATACATAACACGAAAATGCGCTAACACGTCCTGTGTCCAGAATGGAACAGGCTTAATTGCTTGTTTTTTTAATTTGCTGTGTCCATTCTCAATTGTGAATTATTTAACAAATAGTGTCCCACTACTACCCCAACAGCTTGCTTGTGTTTCCTCCCAAGTGCCTGACTATATTTATTAGTCATGTAAATAAACAGATTGAATCATAAACTTTTAACTGTTTAAATATCGGATGGCCGAGTGGTGTAGATACTCGCCTGTCGACCTGAGAGTCCTGGGTTCGATCCTCGGTGAGAACCATGGGAATTTTTCCAGGTGAAATGTATTTAGAAGTTGTCCCACAAGTCCAACCAGCTTTTAATGGGTACCTGACTTAAAGTTAGGGAAGTAAAGGCGGCTGGGTGTTGTGCTAACCACACAATCCCTTCATATGCCGAGGTTATAGAAACAGATGAATTCTTCACTTCATCTGCCCTGATGGCCTGCTAAAAGCTTTTTTCCTTAGCATGGGGAGATACAAGTTGCATTTTTCGATATCTGTTGGTAAACTAATAGCTGAATTATGAAGCTAAACTTGTTCTTTCACATTTCCAGGGTGCTTGAACAATTTATTTTACTGGATGATGACCTGGGAGATGTGTTACAAAAAGTGGCTGAAATTTTAATTGACCCCCATCGCCAGAACCCTCAAGACCTGGACAAAGCTGTAGCTGGACAGATTCATCAGGTTCTTCGAGTCAAGGATGAACCTCATGCTAGTGCAGTTACAAAACATTTTAAAAAGAACTGACGTAAGTGACATGGGGACTGTTTTAATTGTTGTTATATAGACAACCAGCAAAAGGTTTTCAATGGTTCATAGGCGATGATCTTTTACAAATTTTTTTTTTCTGCATTTAAGTCATTATGAGCCTCTTGCCATTATTGTATTACTCATTTACATTATTGAATCACTCATTTACATTATTAAATCACTGATTTACATTATTGAATCACTCATTTACTTTTTTTCAACCATTTTCATCAGATTTGCCAGAATCCTTTCAATCCACCATGCATGGTGTTATCACTGCTACTGATTTTGTGAATGGCATTCGTTCAACAATCAAAGTTGGAGGCTGCAATGCTTCTCGGAGTGGTTTTATCGGTGCATGCTGGGCTGCTAAGGTAGGTCTTCGTTAGGTCAGATACCAAAAAAATTGTGATTTTTTTAAATACAATCTTTTTATGTGTGCATATGTGATTTTCTTTTATTTATCAGTTTACATTTATGTTTATCAGTTTACATTTATGTTTATCAGGATGGCTTGAATACAATCCCAGAAAGTTGGAAATCAAAAACAGATAGATACAGCGAAGTTTTTGACCTGGCTAATAGATTGGTTCAGATTCAAATTTAAACATAATTGTTTTCATTTTTTATTTTATTTTTTTTTTAGAAAAAAAAATAGTTGATGGTTAGACACATGTTAATGTTCCGCCTTTCTCTGATCTAAATAATATGAATTAGCTAAATGTTTATAGCTAAATGTGCAAAAGATTTAGTTAAAATTCTGTTTATTCCTTTTATGGAACTTACGTAAAGTTAAATAACTGTTTTAAAGTGATTAATATCTTTAATGTGGCAAATTTTATAAATAAATTCTGGTTATTTCCACTTTTCAATGACATTTGTAAATCTGTTTCATTAGATAAATCACTAATGTTGTTTTTATAAATCTTTGTTATATAAAATTATAACTTTTTTTTTATTTGTGATGTTTGAATGCAGTACCTGATTTGTATAGACCAACAGAAAAACTTTTATGATTTCTTTGGCATAAATTTATTAATGTGTCAACGTTTGATGTCCCTTTGGTGTTTGTTCTGTTTTTCTATACAAGTAAGCGTAATGCTTGTCAAATATTTTTTTACTTTTATAGAGCCCAATATTACTAGACCACTGGGGAAGTGGCACAGCATGTACCTGCAAATTGAAGGCTTCGGTTTTATGGTATGCATGAAGACTTTTGGACGATGTTCCAAGTTGTCCATACATTTTAATCAACAAGGGAGAATCTAGTCCATGTTGACCCTAAACCTCTGAAAGTCAAGAATTAAAACATTTTAAATAAACCATAAAAAAAAATGTAAAGCCTTTTTAGTGTTTTTTTTAAATCAACAGCTTCAGAAGTTGATGATTTCATTTTGTTTTTTTTTTTCTCATGTGCAGACTAATAACATTTTCATAAATTTATCATTCTCCATCACAACTTTATAATTGCACAGTATTCAAATAAATATTTTGAGAAAATAATGTTCCTGGGTTTGTTTAGTATTTTATCACATGCTTCCATGATTTTTGTTTTATAATGGAAAAGGCCTCGAGCTAGAAAACTTGTTTGAAATGGTGTCCCAAATTTAACTCTAAACAAATGCCAATCTTCTGAATTATTTTTCCTTCATGGGAAGAATTTTTAAATAGTTCTTGCCACGCTTAAGAATAAAATTAAATTTCCAGAATTTTCAAAACATTGGAAACTATATGAAGTCTTGATTTGACTACTGCCTGTTTGGGACGCAGATCTGTGTTGGTTTTAAGCTTGCATCTTTAACTGGAAATTTACATGTTTTTTTTTTTCCATTTTTTTTTAATAAAGAAAAAAATGGTTATGGCTTGGCACTTTATTTGCTGTCAGAGGGGGGGGGGGGACATCATTTTGGGTGTTGAGTGCTGTGATAGCAAGAATACAAACTTATTCCATATGAAAGAGTTAAAATTCCAAATCATTCAGGTTTTAAATCATTTTTTTCCCTTTATAAAATATATGATAATTAACATATTGCTTTTAGATTTGGGTCACAATATTTTAAGACTTTTTTATCTTGTAAGTCTTTCTCCTAACTTAAAACTTAATAATTGACTAAATGCATCTTTCATGTCAAAATAAAGTAAACTCTGGCAAATACAATTAGTGGTGGACTCTATTGTTGACTTATTCATGTACTGAAAATACCCCCCTGTTCTGGTGCTACCGCCACTCTGGGCGGACTTGCCCCTCCCTATCATGCCACTGATTAAATATGTTTTTAAAATATAATAAACAGCAGTTGATATAATTTTTTTTTGTAAATAGAATTCTGACTTTCCATACTGGCATTTTTAGTGTTTAGGGCTCTATTAGTTTTAAAGATAAGATTTGAATCATTTTTCACACAATAACAGGATTATGAAGAGTGTAAAGCAAAGCACTAAAAGCTCAAAATGGACCATAATAATTTTGGACAAATTTATATAGATACACTAGAGGATTTTTTTTTTTTAAGTATTGGTAGCTCTTCAGCTTTGAGCGTTAGGAATAACAGAATATCAAAACAAAGATGTCTACAATCACTTTACTGTGGCTTGCTGGATACTCAAACGCAACTTCAATAATTATAATAATCCTCTGCTTTCTGGCGATGACAGTTTTCATTGGTTTTGTTAGGTAATGCCAATATGCATTATTTATCTGTTAAATGGTAATAAACAAATACTTTTGGCTTCAAAGTGATTATTAACTTATCTAAAACGGACAGGCTCCACGTACGTCAAGACGTACGATGTATTTTTTTTACCTCGTACGTCAACAGAATGAACTCTTATGATGTAAAGTTATAAATGCAGTTTATATTATGATATTATCGGCGATCGTTTTAACACATTTAAAGAGTAAACAGAAGAATGAGAACTCTTATTTACTGCAGACGTTGATGACGTCATTTACTGTTAAAAATCGGAGATATTTTTTTTTTTCGGGGACCATAAATAGATATTGCTCCACACCCTAACCCTAATCCTATCCCTAACTCTAATCCTATCCCTAACCCTAATCATATCCCTAACCCTAATCCTGAAAAAAATCTGGAAAAAAAAATTTATGATTTATTAAAAAATGACCATCAATAGATATTGCTCCACACCCTATCCCTAACCCCCTATCCCTGATCCTGAAAAATAAAATCTGAACAAAAAAATTTATGTCTATATTAGGAATCGAACCCACACATAGCTAGCCTAACTGGGTCTCAGCCAAGCGAACAACCTACATCACTAGCGCGCCACACAAACTAACCTCACATTTTAATGTATAATTAGAAAAAAATGCGAAAAGAAAATAACTTCAAATCATAAGAGTTCATTCTGTTGACGTACGAGGTAAAAAAAAAATACATCGTACGTCATATGACGTACGTGGAGCCTTTGCGTATCTAAAAAATGACGATAAGATTTGATGTCATTTTAAATTGAGGACATCGCTGTGGCATATTATTATTATAATGCTATCACTTCGTTATTTATAGGCCTATATTTATGTTTATTCACAAAAGTGGCAATGTCACATATGCATCACGCAATCCTTTAATGTCATTTTCCATTGGAAAATTATGCCATGATCCCAGCTTAGCAAACGTCTGTTGAGGTTAAATCTAGCCTCTAAAGTCTAAAATGATAGTCTTAGACAAAGCACAAATGAACCAAGTTCTATATATTTGTATAAAGTATTGGACTAACAACATATACAATTTATATATAACTGAATGTTATATATATTTAAACTTGTAGTTATTTTATTATGAACAATTATGCTAAATATATTCAATAAACACAGGACCATATATTTTGTATATATAATATAGCACAAAAACATCTATAAATTTTTCTCTAAGAGTTATGACCGGCAACACTCACGCCTTGTCCCAGATATAATGCATGATTTGATAAAAAAATTCTGACTTTCTAATCCTTTTTAGTTAAAGCAATAGTCAATGCCCTTGTAATTTATTTTACTAACTACTTATGTATCTTTTCATTCATACACATATATTTCTCTAAACATGCAAATTTTCATACATTTTAACAAAAGTGTGTGAAAAAAATCAACTAAACTTAAAACATCTGCTTAAAATAAAAGTACTTGTCCTATATGAAAAATGTCAACACCAAAACTAGTCTTTTTTCCATTTTCTACGATATTAAAATTTTTATAGCTATATAAATCAGGGACATTTAGCAGTAATTGTAATTATTCAATATTGATGGCAACTGAAACTAAAGGGTTTATTATACCTTATGAAATAACCAGTAACCTTAAGAACCTTTTTTTTAAATTTTTTTTAATAAACCCTCATTTTCTATTGAAAATGATTAAAACTGATACCTTTACATTATGGCTTTAATTCTTCACCTCTAGTAACAACTGGGATCACAACGGAGGTACAAGAATCTCTACAAGTGTGGCCCAGAGAAATATGGTCCAAATGTGCAATCCATTTGTTGTTCAATTTCTACAGTCAAGTAAACAGCTAAAAGGTAACAATTTTCTACTTGAAGATATTAATAAGAATACAATTATTTTCATTGTAGATTTTTGTCAATTGAAAGAATGTAAACAAATAAATCATTTTAATGTTTTAATAAATACCTCAAAATGAACTTTTGTACAATATGTGGTTAAAGTGTAATTTTTATTTCTTATATTGTGTGTAAAGTCCCTATAAGGATGAGATGAAATCTCTTAGATCCTACAAACCACTAATGGGAAGGTTTTTATGGTTCCCTACTTTCATCCCCACCATATCCGATTGTGCAAGAGCCATGGAGGCACCACGGGAGTTATAACAGGAACTTTAGCCATGACCTGAAATGTCCATTGGTCCTCACCAGAGATCGAACCAAGGACCTTCAGGTCGACAGTCGAGTGCTTTACTGCACGACCATCCGTCCTCTTATTTCTTCTATATAAAATAGACCATTTAGTTTCTTTTTATTCAAATGAATTTACATTCATTGATTTTTTTTAATGTTATTGAATTAGTATTTTTCTACCTGAAATGCCATTACAGATGGCCTCCACCTACATTTGTCCAGCTTGTGCCCCAGCAAAGTGTTTGTATTATGGGGAGCCAAGATTAATCCATTCCATGACATAATACTCAAAACAGGGATACATGTAAGGAACACATTGGAGGATCAGTCATCTGAAGATTTCATTTCCCTGGAAGCTTTTCACATCGATCGGTTACGGTGAGTTTCTAATATTATTTATTTTTCGGGAAGTAAATTTAACTCGTATGTTAATTCTTTATTTTCTTTTTAAGTTCCATTGTTTATTATCATTTAATAAAATTTTGTATGTTTTTTTAATTGAATTTTTTTAGCTTCACTGAGGCTGGGGATCATGAATTGAATATTCCCTGCCCAGTGACATTGAGCAGTGACAGTTTGGGAAATATGCCACGCAAACGATACCCTGCCACTGTGGTGACTTTTATAGATGACGTGTCATTTGAAGAGGCACAAACTACAGCACACCACAACAGAGAAAATTCGATTGTAATTTTTTTTTTTTTCTTTCACTTTGTATTAATTAGGACAACACTCTAATTGCAACCAATAAAATATCAAAAAAATAATTTCAACAAGTTTTCAAATATTCTTTTAAATAAACTAATGATGCTTGCACAGTTGCACCCACACAACAAATGTTCTGCACTATTAAAGCCACCATGACTGCTTGCTTGCTTTACAGAACAAGTATGTTTCAATCAACGAACCGTAATTTTCTCAATTTTCTTTAGCAACAAGGAACTGAATGCATGATTCACCATAGAAGTCCATTTGAAATTGTGTTTTGTACAATAAATGCCCCGCAAAAATGAACGTGCTGATGGAATGGTTTACATTCGTTGTGCGGGGTGCCACTGTATACCTTTCACAAAAGCATCATCTAGTCAAAAATATTGAACATGATTAGTCTGCGCATAATATATTGAACCTGGTTTTCTTTTTTTATCCACAGATTGGTTTAGTCTCAATCATTCATCTTCAGGATGACAAAGTGACTCAGAATTCTAATATACTCAGTCAGTTTGTTAAGACCGTTGGTGTCCAACTTTATTCTTTGCAGGTGAACATTCTTTTCGTAATACACACATATATATATAAATATACATTTGTAAGAGTGTTCTTTTTTAATCCAACACACAGGGTCTACCAAGTAGGTCTCTGGTTCAAACCAGTATTAGTTCTGCGTTTTTTTTTGGGTGGGGGGGGTGGCCTGATAGATCTCCCATAGTATACCTAGCTTTAACTCTGTACCTGGTTGTTTTTTTTTACAGCATTATTTAATTTCGCTTAAAGGATATCTGTTTAGAAATTATCATGAAATTATAAGAATATAAATATTTTTTAAAGTTGTCTATCAACTTTTTCTCTTTGGCTTGGTCCACATTGGGAAAAAGACCCTGTGGCTCCTGTACAGGTTTTCTTGCAAAACAAACTCAGTGACTGGAGTCATTTAAAAATTAATCAACGTCTGACCCCATTTGAGCTCACCATCTCGAGTCCATGTTGCAGTCATCGTTATTTTGAATATTGGGGAAATTAGTTTATTTAATGTTTATGAATTTTATCGGTTCAAATACATTTTAACGACTTCAGGGTTAGTTTCGCATGTATTTTGTTTTTAAATCAATTGTACGTAATTTTATAATTAACTTTTTAGTTGTAGATTATGTTTTTTTTTTTTTATTTCAGCCTTTGTATTTGTCTAATGGACCAGACTTGAATCATTCTACCAAACCAGAACCTCAAAGTGATGACCGCAAAAGCCAAAGGGGTGAAATGTCAGCTAAGAACATTAATAACTTGAAAGTGGAAAACGGGAATCATAACTTATGGACAGACCAATATGAGAATTGTATACCTGAAGAAAAAAAAATTGAAAAACATTCCTCATGTGTGGATTCAGCGCACTTAGATACCAGTCCAGATGATGAATTAAATCTTGAAGATAATAAACCATTGGAGAATTTTCCAGAGTGTGTAGTCTGTCAAACTAAACCAGTTAGTTGTGCTCTTTTACCCTGCCGTCATGCCTGTGTATGTATAAGCTGTTTCAAGTTACTGGACAGATGCCCAATGTGCCGGGGGGCACTGGACTCTTATTTTTTGTTAAGTGGTGCTCCGGGTGATGATGTTGATGTTAACGAGGAAGGGAGTGTAGCCGATTTACAACACCAAGCTGTCAGCGAGTATTTTTCCCAAAAATGGGAAAGGTTTAATCTGCGACTAAATGCTTTGTTGGGATTCAGGTAGCATTTTTTTTTTCAGTTTTTTTATTTTTACCTGTTATTGAATAATTATTAAAACTTTAAATCATATAGTACACAGAGTTTGGCCCATTCAATATCTTTCAACCCTTTTTTTAACCGCAATAGTACAACTGGTAAAAAAATTGTCAGAAAAAATAGTGACTTATACGGGTTTGAGTTGACCGATTTTATTTTTCAAAGTCATTATATAATTTATTTATTTTTACCCTTTTGCTATTTCATGTTTTCCCACTAATTACATTATATGTTATGGTAACGCACTTTATTTTTCTCGCATTAAGGGAATATTTCAGAAATCGAAAATGGCTTTGGTGGTTAGCTGTCCCAAAGTAAATTAATTTTAAACTTAAAGGAGATGATGATATGTTTGCCATATTTTTTTTTTCCTTGCAATCTGTGATGTAATATTTAATTTTAAAGAAAATTATATATTGTTTTGGCCATTGCCATTATTCACACCTTATCATGTTTTATTGTTTTAGAAAACTTGTTATGTAAAGTGACCATCATATTAAATGTATCTTAATGACATTATGTGAATGATTTTTTTGACTCATAGTTAAAAGGTCAAGTAAATAAGCACGTGATTACAATAATAGCTATTTCCTTGGTCACAATGTTATCATCATTAAATTATTTTGTTCATTTTATCTGTGTATTTAGTTCTCACTTCTAGGAATTAAATAAATGACTGGTGATGTGTTAGAGAATAAATGTTCTTGTGTTCACACTTTTAATGGCAATATAATTTCTATAAATATGTTAATTATCCAAATCTAAGGAAACATATAATTAGTATTATTTTTTTTTGCTTTTTTTTTCTTCTATATTTTCCATTTATTCGTGTCCGAAGTATTTCACTTGTTTTTGTTTGCATAGTTAGTATACACTACCAAGTGGTGTAACTAGTTTGAAATCAAAAGGCTATGTTTTTTTGATTTACATTATGAAAGAATTCATAACTTGCTTTTATTGTTTTTAAAGTATTTAAAGAATATCAAAAACAGCTTACCAGGCAAAAAAAAAAAAGAAAACTTTAGAACTGAGCACTTTAATAAACCCGTGTTATACTTGTAAAATTAATGAAACTGTGTTATACTTGTAAAATTAATGAACCCGTGTTATACATCTAAAAATAATGAACTCATGTTATACTTGTAAAAAACATTATCAAAAAAGTAATTAGCTTCATACTCCAAAATATTGTATTTCATTGGTGACTCAAATGTTTTATACAAGTGAATTACCATCTGAAAATACAAAAAAAGTTCAAATTTTCAAATCAATTCAGCTTTAAGAAGTTAGCCAATTAATTTAAAATTTCCCATAACACAGTTTTTTAGACATAGGGATTAGCAAATTTGTAGCACCAGACTTGAGTTAAAATTCTATAAATAAAAATTAAAAAAAAAACCACTTGTTTATATCTCAAAGATCTTTTAATTGTAGTTCACATCAGTATCCATCAACATTAATGACATAATGAGAATATAGACATTTTTTACAGCAATAATTCAACAATTGTAAGTTTTTCTTGGACCAAATAGAACATCTTTTTTTTTTAATAATCTGTATTTCTAAAATAATATTTTAAATTTCACATTTTAGAAAAGAGAAAATTATGAAATTATTGTAAAATATAAAATGTTTTAACTATACAATTTATTATTGCATTATTTGCACTGCACAATACATATGAAAAAATAAAAAGTAAATAAATAAACATGACCCGATGACTGAGCTTAGCTGAAACATTTGTTTTAAAAAGCCTACAAATGAAAATGGTAAGCACCTACTAGAATAAACTTTTCATTATTAAATAACATGAGAGCTTTTACTACCTAAATGAATTTTTTTTTTAAATAAATAAAAAATGAAGTTGAAAATGTATACATAATTTTCATACATAAGCAAGATCCGTTTTTTTTTTTTGAGATAATTAATTAAATGAAAATGTATATGTCAGTGTATACATTAAAATGGACGGAACAAATAAATTTCCTTCAGGATGTCAAACATGTATAAAAAGAAAATAGTTTATATTTAGCTACAATATCTTGAAAAGTTCAAATAATAATAATAATAATAAAACAAAAAATATGTATGTAACACATTCAGTTTTAAAAAAAAAATTTACCCACCAAAGTCACACACCATTGACAGCCTATGTGATCAGCAGGCTAATCAATGTACATGAAACCTTCGCTTAATACAATAAAATGTAACCAAAGTAATGACTATAAAATAAACTACTTGGTCAAATATATCATCATATCACATTGGCATAAAAAAAACAGATAATTCATTTTGCAGTGATCTGTTCTTCTGCTTCAAAATAGGAAACTCTCCCTAGCTTATTTTTTTTTAATCCATGTTAAACTTTATACACCATCAGCAGGCAAATAAATATAACGGACGGATGGAGATTTTCAACCCCCTGCATCAGGAACTACACATACTATGACAATTTGAAATTTTTTGCAAAAATGTCTGACAATATTTAAGTTAGATAATGAAGTCAGAACTTAGTTGTTAGTAAAGTTTTGTTGAAGTCTCATAGACTGGTAGGGTAACCTGTATTATAACAATGGTAAGACATTTTAAAAAAAAAAAAAAAGGACTTTAAAAAGTTAAAAACTTAGTAGCTCCATTGGTAATGAAAAAAAATTAGGGGTAGGCATAAGTTAACTATAAAATATTTCTTTCCTTAGATTTTTTTCTGTCTGTACAGATTATGCTTCAAAAAAATTATAAATGCACACCAAAGAAAACAATAAAAACCCATCAATTAAAATGATGTTCTTTTTTTTCAACGAAACAAAAAAAAATAAATTTATAAATAAATATAAAAAAAGGACAACTTTTTATCAAATCCACGGACAATTTAAAAAAGTCCTAAGTCCATTTATGTAAATGAATAAAATAATGACGATGTACTGTTTACAACACAAAATTTTGTGAATAGCATATAGTACTTTAATGTGCATCAATGATGCATACATAAAAGATAAGATGTAAAATTCATATTTTACAAATGATCGAAAGTATTTCCCTGACATGAGTTAATATTTTCAGTTATAACCCACATATGTAAAAATTGTTGTTTTTTTTTTCAATCTGTGAGAGAAAATTAAAAATATCTTTCGTTTCCCAATATTCTGAAAAGTTCAGTCAAAAACACCGGGTGGGAGGAGGAAGAGAAAGATAGAAGAAGATAAAATGATCGATAAAAATTAGTTTTCAATGTTTTTCTTTGGAGTGCTCAGTATAAAATAAAGTACAAATCTTCAAGAACAAAATATTTTGTAAAGGTTGAAAAAAAAAAAACACAAACCCAAAATAAACAAAAAGAACATAGTTCGTTGCAAGTGCGTATCATCTTAATATGTAGAGTTCCTCTAAAAACAATGTTGAAGTTACCAAGCAGATTATTAAAATGTTCAACTGTCAAATGTATGCATCTTCTGTGTGTCAGCTAACATGTTGGTTCCATTTTTCTTTTTTCAAGCTATTTACTGGACACTTAAGAGAATGGAATTAATATTTAAAGAATCCTACTAGATGTTGAGTCGACAATTTCAACATTATCTGAAGACATCAAAGTCTGATAATGAATAACCGCCTACATTAAAAAAGTCTTTTTTTTTTTTTAAATTGTTATTATATACATACATACAATATAAATATTCTTTTTTCTCTACAAGATATGCAAATAAAAAAATGGTAAATATAGTGGATTGTATAATAAAAATCATTTTGACAGATTTATGTACACACATTATTTTTTTGTAAAATAAGTTAATTTTCTTTTGTAGACTTGAAATCAATAAGTTACGCAATCAATACTTATATAAAGGCATTGTTTATTGCTAGAGACACATTATAATTAATAAATAGGCCAATGGGCTGAAATAACAATCACAGATTTTTCAATGAGACTGGCTACGATGAGGATATCACAGACAACCTGTAGTTTAAAATATAATGACTGGGCAACAAGGTTAGCAGTAACGTAAGTTCAAGTATATCTACAAATACCTGTAATCAAGACTAGCACAATCCAGTGTTATTGGCAACATGTTTAGAATTAATGGAATAGTTTATGTTTTTTTTTTTTAAAAAACCTGCTGTAGATTTCTAATACGTGTGTGTTGAGAAAAAAAAAAACGGTTGAAAAAAGTCTGATACATGTACAAGTCTTATTTTTTCATGAACAAGATATTTGCTATGCTTAAAAAAAAAATTTCATTGAAAGTACAAAATTATAAAACCATGTATAACACTGCTGCACATATTCTATGATATGCCAGAAAAGACAAGTAAATTTGATATGTAATGCCAATTTCGTCAAGTCCAATGGACATAGTAATACTGAAAAATTTTGTAACTGAAATGTTGTTAGTAAACTATTTTCTTTACAAAGAAAACTTATTTTAGATTAACACTTCAATTCAAGAAATTGGGCATCGGTCAACAGGCAGACATTAAAAAACAAACAGATTAATGAACCCCCCCCACACACACAAAGTTCTCAAAGTGGTGCCACGACTCAACGGTGGGTTGCAATAGAATTTTTCAAATCTATAATTGAAGGATGGAGGGAACTATTTTTGAATAATTACAACTGTTTTTCAAAACTAAAATTTTGAAATTCTGCAAAGTAACAGGCAAATATATATGTATGTACAATTATTGACACTTTTACTCTCTTATTTTTATTTTAGTTTTTTTTTTTTGTTGTTGTCATAGTGGGTCGCAAAGAGATAATGTTTGCGAACCACTGCTATACAAGGTCCTGATAAATGATTTATGTATTTCTTATACATGAATATAATAAAAATATATTAATTTTCTAATACATGTAGTATGTAAAAAACAAACACCTCCACTCTGTCTCTAGCAGACGGCAAATACTGATACATATCAATACAATGAAATATTTATAGGTGAGCTTGTTACATGAGTATTGAAGTTTAAAAAAAATATAAAAATTAAAGGGCGTGGAATGTTTAGACGATCATCTAATTCATGTGCAATAAATGGTTATAAAACAAAAATGCTAGGCTTGAATCATCCTTAGCTACTGCTGTCTAACAAGCTCTGCAGCATTTGAATCTGCCTCTGCGTGTTGCTAGGCTCAGCGCTGGCTCTGTCCAACAGGGCCTGGCCCATGCACTCGTACAATTTGTTGACTAGTGTCGCTGTGGCATGGCGAAGTTCCACGTTGCCTCCATGTACAGCCGCACCACTGGAATTCATAGAGCCAAGCAGATGCCAGACCAAAGGAAGTACATGCAGCACGACAGGCTGCTGTTTGCGAGGGTAAACTTTCTCAACCAGATCTGTTCAATGCCACAAGAAAAAATATTTAAGAAATTGTTCAAAGTTATTATTCCCTCCTTATTTATTGAAATTAACACCTAAAAACTATGAGAAGATAATTCAACTTACAAGAAACTTTATCCACCATATCAGCCTTGCTCTTGGCTGTTGCATTTACGGCCTGATTGGCAAACGGCTGAACTAATAAAGCCAAATCTGTAAAAAAAGAAAAGTATTTTTGAATATTTGATAGTAGTAAGATTCTGTTATTTTCTTTAAATAACGCCAATGCTGTTTATTTTTTTGACAGATAGCATCTTAAGTTTGAATACAAAGAGAGTATATGAAATAAACAGAATTCATCACTCAAACACCTGACAATAATTTTAAACTGATTTTAAAAAGATTGTACAAAGTAAAGAACATAAGAATCATACAACCAATTATTATAAAGAGATATACAATGTATCTCCCTGATAAAGGTCTCACTGTGCTGTTCCAGTGGGATATACATAAAGCTATGACAAAGAATAATTTATTTATCCGTACCTAAATGTTCAATCAGTGCATTCATGATGTCTGCAGCAGTGGAGTAGATCTCTTTGTTCTTTGAGCTCAGGTTTGGTGCCACAGAGCTGACAGTCATTGAGATGACACTGCCCATGGAATCCTTGATCAATGGTATCACATTCAGCATGACTCGCAGTGCGTGGAGGTTAACTTTAGAGTTAGAGTCTGTCAGCCTAGGCAGGAACTTGTCAAATATCTGACGAAGAATTCTCAAAGGTCAAAAGAATGTACATGCAAACTAAAGAGGATTTACAGGCTGAAAAAAATCAGTTTGAAATGTTTTAAATTAATTGAGGCATTTTAAGCCGGATTAGGACCACAGTGTGGGTTAGGCAACCTTGGCTACTAAAAGCTTCATATAATGAAGTAAAGTTCCCTTAGCCCTTGGGGGCCCATATAGTGAAGTCATGATCCCTTAGCCCTTGGGGGCCATCAAGGTTGTGTGGCTAGCACAATGCCGAAATGCTTCAAATATTTCTATAACAAGTGTTTTAAGCCATACTGGCCTAACCCAAGAAGTGCATTAGGCTAGTCAATCTTGAAATGCTTTAATTAATCTATTAAAACACTTTGATCAAAATCCTCAAGTCTTATGTGCTGGAAGAGTTTAAATAGGTCATCGCATATATCACTAAAAAACTCATCAAATAAGAGAAATCTGTGCATTATATGCTGTTTTTATGACTTAATAAAAGCCCAGTATTTCATAGGTCATATTTACAAAGTAGCAGGATAATTTTATTAACAACACGTCCATTTTTTTCAAATTCAATTTAACTAAAGACAATCTACCATAGCTACTGAGACAATCTACCATCGCTACCGAGATGGCTTGTAGTGATACCAACATTGGAAATAGACCAAGCACCTAATGAAAAAAAAAGGAAACTTGACACATAGGTCTGTCAAAAGCTTTCAAGGGGTTTGATTAGATAGAGATTTAGGGCAGAAGGCTATCAGTCCCCTGCTTACAAATGACAATCAGTTTGACTAATGCTGTTAAATGTCGATCTTAAAAAAAAAGATATTCAATGATGATGAAAACTTGCATGAATTGTTGACCAATGTTTACTAAGAAGTTTTAAGCTAACACCATGATTTACAACACACAGTAAAAGAAAATAAACATGAGTATCATCTACAGAAAATCCAAGTTTTGCTTAGAAGAGACAAATTTACCTTGATGATCTGAGATCCCACCACTTGTGGATGACTTTCACACATTGACTGAAAATTTGAAATCCCTTCATACCTCTGCTGCCAGTTATTGGCAGCCATTAGGCCTATCATGTTTTTCACTTCCTCCATGCGCGCTTCATCTGTTCTAACCAACGGTCGTCGCTGGGTCTGGCTGGGCACTCCACCATCGGCAGAACTGATAAGACAGAAATCAACCATCATTAGATATTTTTTCTGCTTATTAAAAGACACACACACTTTTTATAAATAAATTCAAAATAATAATTATTATAAAATGAAATAAAGAATACAATATTTTTAGAAAAATCTCTCAATAGTATTTTTACATCACAGATATCAATAATTCTTGGAACTAAAATTTTTAGAAAAGTATTCTAATACAATGTTAATATTTTTTAATCAAACAGTTTATGGTGGGAACGCAAAATATTTAACGTTTTTATGTATTTCTGAAGACAAACTGGGTTACTGACTTGCCAGCAGAACCTCCGCGAACAGACGAGTTGGACCGGCTGCCATGACCAGACTTTCTCGACCTCGCTGAGGACAGCTCACTGGGTCTCTCTCCTAAACCCTGAAATTAAGGTTAAAATTCAAAGTTTTAAGTAAAACCTATGACAACAGTTACAGACTGAAATAACACCTCATCCCATATCACGTGACTACAACTGACCCTTTGTTTTAAATTGTCCACGATGTCTTGTACGGTCCTCAGGGTGTTTGCAGGTAAGTGTTTTGCCAGCACTTTGTCAAAATCTTGATGTGTCATTAACATGTGTAGCATTTTTCGACCATAATATCTGGAACAAAGCAAATAATTTTTAAAAAATTTACTAATTAAACTTCATTTTAAACAATGACATTTTGTTTATAAAAGAATGGTCATCAAATGTAAATACAGTAGTTAATGACAACAAGACTGGTCAAATAGTTGTCTGAAGAAACTTTATCAAAGAGTTTTAAAAAAAACAACTCTCACTTAAAAAAAAATACCTTGTTTCTGGAGAGCTATCCATTGCAAAGTTGGCAACAGTGGGCAATATCCTGTCAGTTATGTCCTTGACACCACTGAGGATCTTCCCAGACCCCATCTTTTCGACAAGTTCTACGATAAACTGAGCTGAGGTCTTTCTGATCTGGACATTTTTGTGCCTGTAAAATTCAAATATCAGTGAGCAGTGTTCATTATATAATATTTCACCGGGAGATTGAAAAATTTTGAGATGAGGAGAAAATAGAAACACGTACGTGGCTCCACCAAGTATCAAAGCCAACAGTGCCCTCTGTGGGGTTATGTTATCAACCAGGCTGCACAGCGCTCTGTCAACATCGTCTCTGATGAACTGATTACTCTCTCCGCCCTTGGCCAGCAAGATCTTCGTAGTAATCTCCGCCTCCTGATGAATAGAAAAAAAAAATTTGTAAGTCCACAACAGTTTAAAAAAAATAAAAAACTCCAATGTCTATTGACGTGTTTGAAAAAAAAAAGAAAATGAAAAATATGAAATGAAACTAAAGGCTTACAGAGTCCATGCTTCTTTTCAGTGACTGGAACAAATCCCCTACGGCCACGATGGCCAGACGGGACACCTGAGACCTCAGATTCTTTACCTAAAAGAAAATGAACAAGTTAATACTTAACATGATCAAATGAGCCGGTGGAAAGAATCTTCTTTAATATTTGATATCGTCAAATGAGCAGATATAAAAAAAAATCTTCATAATTATATGGGGCTAAAAAACATTTTTTAAATCAAATTTCAAATAAATTCATGTATTGAGCAAGGCAAAAAAAAAAAAAATAAATATGAAGTGATGATATTATTAATTCTACCCATGACTTGAGTGCTGTATACCTCACTACAAATAGCCAGAACTATGGAATGTAATGATGCTAATACAGTGTCTGGATGGTGCATACACAATCTCCTTAGCATTGTGATGCCTTCACATTTGGTCTCCCTAGGGTCCAAGAAAATAAATGTACATTCAGAAATATTGATCCAATAATACAATGTATGTGCATATTTTAACAAAGATTTTTTTTTTAAGTGTAGCCATAAAAGGCAATCAGTCATCATCATATTTAATAAACAAACTGAAGATGTGCTATAAAAAGATAATATGTAAAATGTGCCACGCAAATACAAAATGTAAAAATATTTAGGAAAATATAAAGGCCAGTAAAGGACATTTAAGAGTGAAGAAGTAGAATAAATTCAGACTTATATGAAGAACCAAATATAACAGCTGAAATTAAAATGAATAGATTGAGGTGGGTAGGGCACATAGAAAGAATGGAAAACAACAGAGGTCCAAAGGCAATATAGAAGACAACACCCAATGAGAAAGGGCCTTAGGGCAGACCAAGAAGCAGGTGGTTGGAGGAAGTGAAGAAAGATCTTAAAGCCATAGGAGTGAGAGAGTGGAGGAAGATGACCATGGATCGGTAAAGGTGGAGAAGAGTAGTATGGCAGGCCAGTGCCCTAAATGGGCTGTAGAGCCAAAAGAAGAAGAAAAAAGATGTGCTACACAAATACACATTATAAAATGTGCTACACAAATACAAAATGGAACATGTGCTGCACAAATACAAAATGGAACATGTGCTACACAAATACAAAATGGAAGATGTGCTACACTAATACAAAATGGAAGATGTGCTACACAAATACAAAATGGAAGATGTGCTATACCAATCTTCCTGCTCAAGTTTCTTCATGATATCTCTCAGTGCTGCATCACTGTCTTTAAATGGCTTCCAGTCCTCTGGGTTTTCACCATCCACCGGAGTAAACATTGAGACAACCGGCATGGGGTATGTTAATACTGGCTCGTTGCTCCTGGAGTAGAAATGGTCAACATTTATGTTAGTGAAATGGTTGCTCTATTTAAAAATATCCACTGGATAAAATTACACTTTAATTGTAAATAAAAAAACATTTTTGCTGTCCTGTACAATAATTTTCTTTTTACTTGCAGTTATATTAAAGCTAACCATAAAGCAATCAATATTTTATTAAAGCTAAACATAAAGTAATCAATATTTTATTAAAGCTAACCATAAAATAATCAATATTTTATCATCGTAACAGAGTTCCTGTTATTTCACATACATGTTTTTCATTTCCTATGAAATTTATTACCAGATGACTAACATACAGAAATAACTCCCCCCCCCCCCCCCAGAAATCTTAACAATGCTTTTGTTGTTGTTTTTTTAAAGAAGAAATCAAAACTTACGTTTTCAAAGTCTTTCTCGTGGTCACAGCTGGGGCCTGAGGTTTAGGGGGTGATATGACTGTTGGCTTAGCAGAAGACACTGGACTGTTGTTCAAGGTCACATTTGTAGGTGAAGTCGGCCTGTTTATGCTCGTACCAGATCCTGATGCTGAACCAGAAACAGACAAAGCTGAAAGGGATTAAAACAGGGATTGAGTTTTGTTATTGCTGCAGGATATGGAATAACTTTTGCTAAGAGGCACAAAGCAGTGACACTATTTTAATTTATTTCTTCAAATACATGTTAAGAATATTACACAAACAATCATATTTTGGTTTTAAAATTTAAACATCCATAAAATATTACAAGTTATTTATCAGTGTTAGATAACATTTAAGTCATTTTACATTAAGCATTTATAAGCTTTATTTTTGCCATTTAAGTCATTTTACATTAAGCATTTATAAGCTTTATTTTTGCCCTTCACATTTGAACGAAAGACCTGAATACTTTAAAACATTCATAGGCCAGTGATTTCATTTTTCTTACACTCAATTAAACTGTGGATACTCTCCGCACTTGAAAGGCGCTTCAACTTCTCCTGCTGACGTTCTCTTTCTCTTCTCAGTTTTTCTTCCTTTTCCCTTTCTTTCCTTTCTTCTTTTTCTCTTTCTTTTCTTTCTCTCTCAGCTCTCCTCCTTTCGTCTTCCTCAAGTCTTTGCAGCTGCCTGAGTGCCACTTTTTCTTTAAGTGACTGCGTCAGACTCAGATTATTTTCCTTTGAGACAAGAAAAGTTGTTATTTTTAAATTATATTTTTTTTTTTGCGAATTTCAAAGATCTCATTTAAATAGCTGTTCAATTTTATTTTAGAATGAGGTAGGCAGGTTTGATCAAATCGGTTTTAAAAAAAATTACGAACTCACTAAAAATGTTAAAAAATGTATTTAAAAAGTTATTTACATCATCCCAATCTTCGTCGACTCCAGAGGTCTCAGAGCTGTAACTGGACAGGTCTGCTGTGCTGCGCATGGCCACCCCCACAACACCTGCGGGAACTGTTTTCATGTCGATTTTTCTACGTTCCAGCCTACCATCATAGGACTGCGCTACAGCTGGTGCGTGATCCAAATTATTGGATGTGTCAAACATACCTGGTTCCCACAAAAACACACACCTCTTCATAAGATTTACTTGTCAAGTCAAAACCATTACATTACAAAATAAATGCTTAGTTTACATTGTTATTAAACGCTTAAAAATTTAAATGTTAAGAATCATTAGTTTGTATCGAAAAACTCAAAAGATTAGTCACAAAGATCACTCAAAAAGCAAATCTGCATTAAATTATTATTTTAATAGCTAGTACAGTTTTTGCAAATTAAAGTTGAACCAATCAAAAAAACACTTCTATAGGAAAAAAAAAAATTGCCCAAAATTAAACAAAAAGCAAAAAAAATAAAAAATTAAACCAATAAAACTCAAAGTGATTGTGCGCATCAACTCTACAATTGAAGTGTCACTACAAAACTGACATGTACAAATCAAATACGAGGCCTTTCAGACTTAATACCCTAAAAACCTGATAGTTTGTAACCTTAGTTTAGTTTAAAAACCTTTAAGCTACATGTTAACCTACCCTTGCCCACTAGAGTGATGCCCTTGTCACCAAGAAAGCTATGGTCATCCACGTCTTGGACAACACTTCCAGGCAAATGCATGCTGGGTTGTCCGCCAGATGAGTATGATGACAGCAGGCCTGAAAACGGGGATTGCACCATGTGCCCAGATTTATTTACTCTTGGTTTGATTAATTTTTTTTTTAAATACAGAAAACATTTTTTTTTATTGAGAATGGAGTTGATATATTTAAATCTTTCAAGTTAGAACCGATTATCCCCTTGCATAAAACCAACAGCCTAAGAATATATTTAATACTATCTAAATACTTGAGTCTTACAGGCAGAAAAATAAAAAACGGTTCATTTTTTGGTTTAAAAAAAAAAAATCAGTTTCAACACATTAAGGAAAAAAAAAGTTTATGTGCATAATTTTGTGAATCAGTTTTATTTACAATGCGCCTGATTTTATGTGTGCCATCATTCCTGACGGACAAAGCATTAATGCAAATTACAAACTAGAAATATGAAAGGAAAAAGATTAGTGAATGTTATTGGATTTTAACCAATGAAATATCACCCATGCATATGTTAGAGAATGTATTAGTTTTTTTTTTATGAGGGTGAAATTATGTACGTGAGGGCACATGAAAAAAAAATATCCAGAATGTGCTTATAAATAAAACCCAATCTCAACAAAATACATTTACAACAGAATCTATTATTACTTCGTGAGCAAGAGTCTATTTATGTCTTAAACATTTTGTCCTAACATAACGTGTTTTGAATGACAAAATTATTTTAAATTGTTGAAGAATAATTTCATGGTATTTAAAATAACTACATTTCATTTCTCAACCACAAGAAAAAGCAAAGCAACTCCAGGGTTAGGAAATTATAAAACAGTGAATAAAAAAGTTAAAAAAAAAACAAACAACTAATGCCATAAATTCTATTCGTGACCGACCTCGATTGTTAAGTCTTCTCTTTTCCTTCAATTTGGCTGTGGCTACTGCAGGAGCAGTTTTACCTTCCCCAGTGGAGGCATCATCACCATATCCCCTGCCCACAATCTGCACATCAGATTGTTTATTTTCACGAAACGTCACACCGCTGATTGGATTGTACTCGATATGGTTGACCACTCCTTTTCCCGGACTTTCGTCGCCATCTGTGTTGTCAGACCTCTTCACTCTGATGCCATTATTCAAATGATTAGACTTGGGTTCAGTTTTTTTAACGCTGAAAAGAAAACATTTGCGTTGATATTTATTGATTAGGTCAAATGCAGCATTCCCTCTAAAGCCAGACTGTACACACGGCCAAGTACGACCCATCCGGCTGTTTAATTTGGACCAGACTCTGCTTCTCTCAGCTTGGTCACATGTACGATGCAAAGATTTTATTATTTTTTTTTTTTTTATTAACCTCACTCTTAGTCAGGCCCTTCTTTCCATCATAAGAACACAATAGTGCCCCCAAAGTAAAAATGTTTGACCTGCCCTGCTCTAAGCTATGGCCAAAAGAATGTCTTTCACCCAGGTCTAATGTGCATTTCAGCAGTTATTCTATGAAACTCAGAAAAGCGAAGAACTGTAAGACCTATCACCATTTCAAAGTGCTATAAATGATAGAAAAAAAAATATGTGCATGTATAATTTAAAGACATGATTTGTGAAATGTGAGCGAAAAATAAATCCAAAATTTATTTATTAAAGTAGTTACAATTGAAAACTTAATGCTTCTAATTGATAGTTTGTGTTGCTGTTATCACAAACATTATTTTGTTACACAATCCCTAGCATTTATAGATAATGATAGGATGATACTGGTAAAAATCAATTTGTTAACCAATACAATTTACATAACTAAACAAAACATATGCTTCCCTCCCAGCGATAAAAAGGTACAATCGGCAATTATATTACAAAAAAAGGGGGAGGTAAATCACCAATTATATTACAAAAAAGGGGGAGGTAAATCACCAATTATATTACAATCCAACTACATTTCGGTTACAATTACTAACACAAAGGCCGACATTTTTAACTCCTGTACTAACCAATTTTTTTTTTGGCTACCACATCATGACAGCATCATACACTCACAGCCATTCAATGTTTACAGTTCCCCTCAATACCAACCCTCACTGTACTTAAGATCCAGAGACTGCCTAATTAGATGTATGAATTGGTTGAACTTTTATCATGGCAGTTGCGACCTACCTTTTCTTCAAATCATTCTGTGGGCTGGTACTGTCTTCAGAATGATTGCCACTAGGTGGAGCCGAAACTTGGTTTTTCAAGACATTCTGTTTCTCGAGTTTTTCAAAAAGTTTGTCTGCACGTTTCTTCGTTGCACTGTTGCGTATTGTTTTTAAGGATCCATTTATCTGTAAAAATGGGATGTCAAGGTAAATTATAAACTGCACTGAATCTCATTAAAAGAAAATTAACAAAATCTAATCAACCGCTTCAAGCAACTAGACAAGGGTTCCCCCCCCGGATCCTTAGTGGCAAGGCCCTGCCCAGCTTTTTAAAATGTGCATTAACTTTATGTAGAGTACATTGTTTTTCCATATTTCAAAAATGTCATCATTCAATGAATGAATAACAGGTTTACAGATGTCACCCATGACAATCAAATGGTCCATACGTTGGGAAATAGTGAACCAGTTTAAAGAGTTTGATAAAAAGGGAGCAACTATTTCAAAATTTCTATGCGAATGTTCAAGAGCTCACCCCAGATCTAGACTCGTCTGACGCAGCATATGCACTATCGCTGTCATCAAACTCTGGTGAAGATGTGGATATAGGGGGCACTTTCCTCCTAGTGGCTGAGCCCCTGGCGATGGTTGCTTTGCGGGGTACAGGTGATTCATCTTCAACTAGCATAAACATTTTAATACAACACCTTTAACATATAGTAATAGAGAATTTGGAAGAAATGATCATATATTACTAAATAAATAAACCAGATCTAATGAACAGAAAGTTACAAATATTAACTCCATTATTTTAGAAGACAATAATGCAGATACAATGTACCTGTTTTGAAAGAACTTGAGTTGCTGACAAAGTCTGACTCATCTCCATCAACTGAAATTAAAATAAAATGTCAGCGTTCTCAGGAGATGCTTATAGAAACACATATATGGGTCAATTATTTTCAATCAATGACTTTTTGTCAATTGATCACTTATTGTCAATTGACAACGTACTGTCGATCAATCAATTATTGTCAATCAGTGATTTATTGTCAATCGGTGATTTATCGTCAATCGATTACTTATTGTAGATCAATCAACTATTGTCAACCAGTGATTTATTGTCAATCGATCACTTATTGTCAATCGGTAACTTATTGTCAATCGGTAACTTATTGTCAATCGGTAACTTATTGTCAATCGGTAACTTATTGTCAATCGGTAACTTATTGTAGATCAATTCAATGATTGTTAATCGATGGAAAATTTTAATTCAGTCACCGCATCAATACAAAAAGAAGTCTCTGTGTACTTTACTGTCACCAGGTAAGACATGAGGCTACCCATGACCTCGCAGCAATTTTCTGACACAATGGGCAATAATGACGCAGGCAGCCATATTTACTCTTTTCTTCATAAAAAAAAACACACACACACAGCCATGAATGACCATTAAAATCAATCTATAAAACATATTGATCTTTTAGTGGTGGACTGGTTGAGATGAATGAAGCCTTATCATATAAAGCTTTTTTTTCCCTCGGTCAGAGTAACATCACTTAAATATCCAGACTCAATAATATATTATTAATGACAGTTCTTTTATCGTCTTCTGAACAACCTCACAAAATACAAAGCACGGACACATTGATTGAACAATGTACGGTTTAAACTCTCTCCTTCAATATATATATATATATATATATATATATATATATATATATATATATATATATATATATTTAATTCATCTATCAAGTTTTGGTAAATCATGTAAACCTGCACATTTAAAACTCTATTAAATAGAAAAACAAAACATATTCAAGTCCTTCAAATACAATGTATACAACATACGAATTTAACGTAATGTTTGTCTTTAAAAAAAAGAAGGAAGGGACAATGACACGAAACAAATGAAACCATGGAAACAACAAGTTTAGAGAGTATGAGCTACTTAAGTAAATGTTAGGTTTCAAGTAGTATGACTGTAGTTTAGGGGCTGTATTATTTACATACACTCGATGGGTTTGTTCACTTTGATTTCAGATTTAAATAAAATTTAAAAAAAGAGCTCTTCGGCATTGTAATATGGTACCAAACAATGTATACACTTTCCCCCTGGAGCGACACTGATCCTCAGTCGGGAGGGGTGGGGTGGGTGGGGGGGGGGAGATCACATTTGATGGAAACCTTTCAAACTATAAGTGGACTGTATCAAACAAACCTGACACCCCCCCCACACCCACCCCGACTCTGCAGCTGACCAATGGCATGACTGGCTCATAAATAGCCACACTTCACCAATCTACCCAAACTCATAAAAATAAACTATTTTCTTTTTAATTTAGTTCCATTTAACGAGGTTACACAACAAAGCTATTTTCCTCCTCTGGCTTTAAACAATAAAATGAAAACCACACAGTATGGTGGTGGTGGGGGGAGGGGGGGGAGACAATTTATGCTGGAGATCTAAGCACATTTTTTTTTGTATTTGCCAGGCAAAATTTTAAATGCCATCATGCTGTGCTTCAATTAAACAAGTTCATTTCAAACGAATCTTTCTTCAAACTTGATTGGGTGCAGACACAGTTGCATGCAGGACTCTTGTTTTCGCAATTTACTAACAGTCGACAGCAGAGCGTTTTTAGGTTTTATGGGGGGCCCTCGACAGATATAAATGGATTTAGAGATGTTTGGGGGCTCTAAGAGGAGAGAGATAAATGGATTTAGAGATGTTTGGGGGCTCTAGGAGGAGAGAGATAAATGGATTTAGAGATGTTTGGGGGCCCTCGTCAGATATAAATTGATTTAGAGATGTTTGGGGGCTCTAGGCGGACAGAGATAAATGGATTTAGAGATGTTTGGGGGCTCTAGGCGGACAGAGATAAATGGATTTAGAGATGTTTGGGGGCCCTCGACAGATATAAATGGATTTAGAGATGTTTGGGGGCCCTCGACAGATATAAATGGATTTAGAGATGTTTGGGGGCCCTCAACAAATATAAATGGATTTAGAGATGTTTGGGGGCCCTCGACAGATATAAATGGATTTAGAGATGTTTGGGGGCTCTAGGCGGACAGAGATAAATGGATTTAGAGATGTTTGGGGGCCCTCGACAGATATAAATGGATTTAGAGATGTTTGGGGGCCCTCGACAGATATAAATGGATTTAGAGATGTTTGGGGGCTCTAGGTGGAGAGAGATAAATGGATTTAGAGATTTTTGGGGGCCCTCGACAGATATAAATGGATTTAGAGATGTTTGGGGGGCTCTAGGCGGACAGAGATAAAAGGATTTAGAAAGGGGGCTCTAGGCGGACAGAGATAAATGGATTTAGAAAGGGGGCTATAGGCGGACAGAGATAAATGGATTTAGAGATGTTTGGGGGCTCTAGGCAAAAGTATCTGTCAAGACCCTAACTTTTATATGCTGGGAGATGACTCCATGTCTGTGAGGGGGTTTCGAGTGGTCACATACTTTGCATATCATATACATCTACCATGGCTGCAAACTGATCACATGACCCCCCCCTCCGACCAGTCATCTATCTGCCTGTCCAACAGACTAAGTTTACATCATAAGTGGAGAACAAGCTACATCCCGTTTACGAGCCATTCAGAATTAGTCAATACATTTATCTTAAATAACTGAGAGAAAGTGGACAAAATTACAACAACAAAATATGACCAGTGATACCATGTTACCCTTTAAGTTCTGGACTGAACTAAACACTATCCTATGTCCCCAGACTGTGTCTGGATTCTATTCCACAGGGTCAGAGTCAGTGTAAACTCATCTTCGGACTGTGACCTGGACAATCCGTTACTTTTAATGACCCTTTTTTACTTGATCTTTTTAAATAGCCTACCAAATCCACAAACCCCGTTTCTTTAAATGACCTATTTATATCTCTGTCTTTCTTAAAATGACCTATTTATCTCTCTGTCTTTCTTTAAATTACCTATTTATCTCTGTCTTTCTTTAAATGACCTATTTATATCTCTGTCTTTCTTAAAATGACCTATTTATCTCTCTGTCTTTCTTTAAATGATCTTTTTATCTTTCTGTCTTTCTTTAAATGACATCCCACCCCACCCAACCCTCCCAAACCGCATGATCTGGTATATTGGGATTTGTCAATCATTACTCAATCATTATAAAAGGGGGAGTGCCGTGTGTTTTAGCGGTGGCGTGCAGTATCAACCAAGAGTTGTGTGACTTGTGTCCAGGAAATGATTAGCTGCTCTAATGCCAGAGTACGCAGAGGTTATCACTACAACAACAAGAGCCATGAATGACAAACAAAAACAAAAAAAAAAGGGTGTTCACTTCACTACGGTCACAGAGCACTACACACTCCCCCCCTCCCCCCCCCTATCCTTTCAGAAAGGGGACACGGCTGTTGTGTCGATAGTTCTAATCGAATGAGATAAGAAGGGAGGGGGGGCAGGTAAGTCCCAGCCGTAAATCCCGCTAATTAAAGGTGTTTGAATTCTTCATGGGATCCAGAAACGAAAACAGGGAAAGATCTCTCCCCCCCACCTGAAATATTGAATCGGCTGCGATCGAGATGTACACAGATGAACGCACGAGATGCCAGCATGAGTACAACAGCAGGAGTACAAGCAGACGTTAACGAAATGGTTCTCGTCTACTTGAATATAAAAGATCGAATGCCTGACATCATCGATTGACAAAAAGTCAAATGAAATTTGTTAAAACAACCATACATGTTTAACAAAGTACAGGAAAGTGCGATTTCCGTAGGTGATGAGATTCAATGAATTCTGGGGGGGGGGGGGGGGGGGGTTCATTTCTCAAGACATCTGTCTCAAGTGACGACATGAGACACCTTGCGTGGCTAGCACAAAATAGTTCATTATAAACGAATAGAAAGTCAAAGCAGAACATCATTATGTCTAATGTTAGATGTATGTCTAATGTTAGATGTGTGTCTTATGTTATAGGTGTGTCTTATAACAGATGTGGGTCTTATGACAGATGTGTCTAATGACAGATGTGTCTGATGTCAGATGTCCATTTCCGTACGTCGGTAGGTCTACTTTAAGGAGAGGAATTAAATGAAAATTAAAAAAAAAAATTAAAACTTAATTTGATATGTATACCGCTGAATAGGACCACAATAAATATCGAGGAGGAAAGACTTTGGAGAATAGGGCAAAAGGTATATCCTATTTAGGTAATATCTACTAGTGAATACATCACCATCTCTAGACCACCGGGGCAAACGGGTCAGCTATCTCTAGACCACCGGGGCAAACGGTATATGAGATATACGCATCACCTGGAGAAAGTCAATCCTACAGCCCCCCCTCCCCCCCCCCCACGACAGATAGAGTACATATCTGAACACAGAGGCCACAAAACAACAATGCTGTAAAATTCACACAGACAGGATTGCTACAAACAGGAAGTACAACAAACAACAAGTGACTCACCAGTGATGGGATCCAAGAAAGACCTGGATGTTTTCTGATCTGGACGGTTAAATCCATTCTCCTTGATTTCTAAAAAAAAAAAAAAATCAACACATACAATTTCGGGGGAAAAAAAAAGGGGGGGGGGTGGAATGTTAGTTTGCAGTTGAAAGTGTAACTATCGAGTCCTCATACTATGTTACACTGAAAGGGGGGGGGGGACAACTAGCTCAGATCAACAGAACATAAACACAGACGGTATACACATCCCTTACTTCCCTTGCGGGTAACGCCTTTTTCATGATACCGCAGCGAATGGCGCCGGAAAGCGGAAAAAAAGAAAGATTCTCCGTAACACATAAGACCACATTAAAACCACTAAGCACTTGTGTGTCTGTTTAGTACTTCGTGGTCTGCGTTGAATTTAAAGTCCAGGCAGGGCAAAATAATTTAAAACAATATCGAGCCAGCATTATCGTAATAGTGTGCTACATAGATGCAGGCACGCCGAAAGGGGGGGGGTCAGGGAAGGTCATTGCCAGGGGGCCCGCAATGTTTTCACGACTCATTGTTTATTAATGGGCCCGCAATGATGTCCTGTCCTGGGGCCCTTGTTGGCTCTCGGCGCCCCTGCATAGATGTACATAAGTTAAAACCTACTAATATTGACGAATGGTATTTCAAAGGTTTCGATCTAATTCAGTTTATTTCATGAAATGATTCATTAGTTCCATTAATTGTATGTTTCAATTAGTTCACCTCTGGTCATCGATTACCTGTTGCACTTTCTGCATTAGCGCTTGTATCTCACTTTCCCGGTTTTTTTTACTCTCAGCGGAATACCACGATAATGACGCCTCGATGTCTTTGCGCCAATACAAAATTTATCAGCAGGTCTGAACAACTTACAAAATGATTAGAAAAACGAAGAGGAGACAATCCTCGACCAATGAAAACGTGCCGATAGTCATTTTAACGCGATATTATATTTTGTAAATAACGCGATGTTGCGAAGACAATTTAACGTAGAGTATATTCAATGGGAGTTGTGTGTGTTCTTTTTTTTCTTTCTGGCAACTTTTACAGCGGTGGTCTCAATGGAGTTGGCCTTAGCTGTAGGTGGACTAAAGTGTGAGATCTTATTTAACCAGCAACCAATATGGGGGGGGGGCAAATTTTCTTCTGCGCTCGGGGCCCCCCACCGATCTTAATTCGCCCCTGCATACTAACATACAAAAGATCACCAGATACTCCAAATAAAGCAGTTATTCAATATATATATATATATATATATATATATATATATATATATATCATGCATTTGATTGATAATCAGATACAAAGTATCTAAATTGTATTTTGTTACTAATGTATGACCGTTTCAAGAACTCCATTTGTTTAAATTTCAAGTGTAAAAAAAAATAATAATTAAAAAAATAAACTATCGTCACGGAACAAACACAATGAAAACATTACGCCTGCAAGGTACGAGTAACACTGAATACGAAGTTCACAAGCAAGAGATTGAACCCAATCAATCCATTCATGCGTCCCCGTCCCCCACCCCGTCCCCTGCCCGTGCTCCCACGGTGACGAAATGTTGACCGATCCAACGCAACATTTTAAGAACTTTAAAATTGGTTTCTTTGTTAATGGGTTAGTTTACTGTTTCTCTGTTCAACAGACCGTACAACTAAATCTTTATCAATGCCCGGCGTACATAAAATTTAAGCAGATACACAGCAGCCGGGTTATTTTTAGCCAACACGTGACCGTTTTGTTTCAGGCAAAAAATGGCTGCACGCGTACCGCTAGATCCGCGGTTCTCAAGTGATGATGGTACGGACACATGTTAGGGTGTACCGCTGACATACACTCACACCCTTTGGGTTACATTCGCGGAAAAGGTTGAGAGCCTTTATATCAATGATGATCCAAAACATTAATGATTTTTTTTTTTTGGTTTTAATAATTTGAAATAAGAAAAATAAAAAAAAAATAAATAAATTAGCAGAGAAAGTGGGTTAGAGCGTAAACAGCTGTCTGTTATTGTATTTTATATTTTTATTTATACATTGTTGTATTTTATATTGTTATTTATACATTGTTGTATTTTATATTGTTATTTACATCTTGTTGTATTTTATATTGTTATTTACATCTTGTTGTATTTTATATTGTTATTTACATCTTGTTGTATTTTATATTGTTATTTACATCTTGTTGTATTTTATATTGTTATTTACATCTTGTTGTATTTTATATTGTTATTTACATCTTGTTGTATTTTATATTGTTATTTACATCTTGTTGTATTTTATATTGTTATTTACATCTTGTTGTATTTTATATTGTTATTTACATCTTGTTGTATTTTATATTGTTATTTACATCTTGTTGTATTTTATATTGTTATTTACATCTTGTTGTATTTTATATTGTTATTTACATCTTGTTGTATTTTATATTGTTATTTATATATTGTTGTATTTTATATTGTTATTTATATATTGTTGTATTTTATATTGTTATTTATATATTGTTGTATTTTATATTGTTATTTATATATTGTTGTATTTTATATTGTTATTTATATATTGTTGTATTTTATATTGTTATTTATATATTGTTGTATTTTATATTGTTATTTATATATTGTTATTTTAAGGAAAGGAAAGTGTTTAAATGTGACTGGTATATATGGATGAAATTAATAAAAACTTGGTTTGTTATCAAATAGGGAAAATAACGGCAAAGACGGACAGAGACAGGCAGATAGAAAGGTCAGACTGACATAGGCGGAACAGAGAGATAAATAACTTAGATGTTCCTACCATTCACACCTAGAAACCACACGCACGCACGCACTCGCACACACACACACACACAAGACAAGAGGGGATCAATGGGAAAGAAAAAAGAGAGAAAAACGGGGAACATTCAAACATGACACCGCACACACACAAACCAGACAAACAGAGGGTGAGTACACTACCTGACTGGGATGTAAACACAGCTGACTTGGAGCAGCTCACGCCCATCAGAAGTAAGATGACCGTCATGAGAAGAGGGGGTGGGGGGGCGCCGACGTACACTCACATCCTTGTGTGTCCGAGGTGAGTGAGTACGACGACAGCACCACCAGGATTCAACAGTTAGGCTAACAACAGCACCACCATGGTCCAACAGTTAAGCTAACAACACAGCTCACGTTTTACACTTTATTAGAATAACAAAACAAAAACACGCGCACAAGAATAAATTATCAATTCCTTCCGGTTGAAAACGTGCAAAATGTGCAGACGATCAACTTGTTTTTTTTTCAATTTTGTATTGATAACAAATATCGATTACTGATTGTTCAGAACATGAAATGTGAATGTTTGATCACCGGATTTCAGCTTTTTATTGAACACAAATATCGATCCCTTATTGTGGAAGACAAGTTCTATAAACGTTCAACGGGTTTGAGATTTTCATCAAAGTATCAATTCTTATTTCAACCTATATTTATAAAAATTTAAATAATAACACACAATCAAATAAATCAATTCCTTCCTGTTGTTAAGATGTCGACGAACATTGTCAGCCACTACGCTATCTCAAGATTGTTTTCGTGTGTGGCACATTTGAACACCAGGTCACGGCACCGTTTCCAACATTTTGAACACACCCCACCCCCCTCTCCCACCCTCCTGTCAGGTTCACGGATTAATGAACTCCCAAGACCCCACGAATGTCAAGTACACCCCGCCCCCCCCCCACACACACACCCTATAACCCAGGTGCTGTACATTGAAAGAATCAAACAGCTGCCCTCCGTAATGTTCAATCAACAAACTCTGTTTTCTTATTAAATCCACCGCTATGAAAACTTTTTTTGAATTAAGTTCCAACAAAGTGATCACCAATCAACTCAGTATTGAGTGGCAGGAGGGGGGAGAAGGGAGGGGAGGGTGTGGCCATCAAGGGTGTGACGTCTGAGGTGGAACAATGACGTAAGCCAACCTGAGGATACGCGGAGAATTAAATTAAAACAGGAACCTGTTGAAAAAAAAATAGGTTAGAGTGGTGGTGAGTGGCCCCGGTGGGAGGGGGGGGGGTCAACAATTACAGCCCCGAAGCTCCAACCACAATTCAAGATGATTAAAAACTTTTTGCAGCGCGAGCCAACTAGCCGCGGAGAATGCGAAGTCACACAATGAACCGCGAAATGGGGGTGAAATGGCTTCCCCCCCCCCCTCTGAAGACTTCTAACGGTTAATTGTCCAAGGAGGCATTCCTGTTACGCGAACGTGCTGGCACATGTAAGCCCCTGACGAGCGGTGGAAAAGAAAGTGTCCCGGTATTCGATCTGCTGCTCGACAACTCGGGCTGAACCTACACTATGAATTAGGCCCGATCGCATGATTTTTACGGAATCCAACATGTATGAACAATTTTTTCATGTAAGGCTAATTTCGTGTTGTTTTATTTTTTCGAAAACAAAACAAACATAATTCATGCCACGAATCACTCAATATATTTTTTAGATTTTGTTCCGGCCCAAAAGACCAATGACCATTTCTCGCCGCGTCGTGGTGGTCCCAGTGGCGTAGTGGGGGGGGGAGGGTAAGGGGGCATCATGCCCCGGGCGCTACTCACAAAGGGGGGCCAAAGGGTATATTTTACATATAATATTATATGGTTTTCGAATTGGGGGGGGCGCTAAAAAGGGCGCGAGTTAAGCTCGCTACGCCACTGGGTGGTCCATTCTGGCCACTTAGTCAATAACACAAGAATTAGTTTACACTTGCACTACATCACTGAAACAAAACTAAGAACACCACATTTCCTCCTCGTGTTGTTTTTTTTTTTTCTATTTCCCGAATATGATAACGATTTTCGCCCGTCGGTGAAACAATTGCGTCTCTAAGAGTTATATCCCTTCCTGAACAATCACCGCAAAAATAAAAGTGAGAGTTATCTTTCCCTCTCGACTCAAACTCCTTATCGGGTCTGAAGGGGGGCGAGTTACTGCTCCTTTTGTTGACGCCCATCAATGGCTGATCGTCAGACGCGCGCGCTAAGGGTGGGCAATGGGGGGTGGGGGGGTGAATCAATGGGTGGAAAACAATGAGACAGCACTTGAAGAAATCCATAGTTCCGACATACATCATAGGAGCCAGGAGACGGGTGTCAGGCAGATTTTTTTAAAAGAAAGGGGAAAAAAACAACACTAACCCCTGCAATGTTGAACTTACTCAGGAGGGAAAAGTGTTAGATGGGGGGAGGGGGGAGCTAGGTTTGTTTGATTACAGCGTGTGATTGTTTAATCCGTGATCAATAGAATACCATGACAACGTTTGAAAATATTAACCGAGACACGCACGGTGGTGGGACGGGGAAAGAGGGCGGGGGTGGTGGCTTCGCATGTCTTAAACTACAACCAATGACCAACTTCCTATAATCACCACCAATAAACAACTTCATACAATCATCACCATTGACCAACTTCCTACAATCACCACCATTGACCAACTTCCTACAATCATCACCATTGACCAACTTCCTACAATCACCACCAATAAATAACTTCCTACAATCATCACCAATAAACAACTTCCTACAATCATCACCATTGACCAACTTCCTACAATCATCACCATTGACCAACTTCCTACAATCACCACCATTGACCAACTTCCTACAATCATCACCATTGACCAACTTCCTACAATCACCACCAATAAATAACTTCCTACAATCATCACCAATAAACAACTTCCTACAATCATCACCATTGACCAACTTCCTACAATCATCACCATTGACCAACTTCCTACAATCATCACCACTGACCAACTTCCTACAATCACCACCAATAAATAACTTCCTACAATCATCACCAATAAACAACTTCCTACAATCATCACCATTGACCAACTTCCTACAATCGTCACCATTGACCAACTTCCTACAATCATCACCATTGACCAACTTCCTACAATCATCACCATTGACCAACTTCCTACAATCACCACCAATAAACAACTTCCTACAATCATCACCAATAAACAACTTCCTACAATCATCACCATTGACCAACTTCCTACAATCATCACCATTGACCAACTTCCTACAATCGTCACCATTGACCAACTTCCTACAATCACCACCAATAAACAACTTCCTATAATCCCTTTTTAAAAATAACGACAATGTTTGCATCCAGTTATTTTTTTTTTCTAAATCCACACATTGATTACATGTCAAACAAAATCTTGTCTGAACGACGGGGTTCGATCATAAGACCTGGAGCGCCTATCACGTGAATTTACTTCCAGTCTGGCCTCTGTGCCGTTTTACAAAATGTGCACACAAATCATCCGAGACCTGTTGCGACGACGGGCCTAAAAGAAAACCAAACAAATAAAACTAAAAAAAATCTGGCATAAAAAAGTTCAGCCAGGCGGAAGAATCCTTTCAAGATTCTCGGATCAAAGGGCGGACAACAATAAAAACAATCAAGTCCTGCAACTGTTAACCCCGGGTTATGGTCCCCTTGTATCGTTGGACAAACTCAACGAGCGATGACGGCACGTCACCACAACAACAGTGTCATCTCCAGGTACTGGCAACAAATGTAAACAGGGGACGGGAGAGAGAGAGTAGCCAGTTTAGCCTCAACCCCCACCCACACAGACAGAAGCTCTCGGCCCTACCAACACTGGTCTAAATTAAATAGTGGAACGATTTTTTTTTTTGCCAAACTTTTGTTATTTTCTCCGGTGACACAAACAAAAATGCAGATATTGAAACCTTCCCTTCCTATAATGAGTGTTGTTATTATTACATAAATGAAAAACCAGATCATGCGTCTCATAAAATAATATTATTATAAATTAAGCCTACGGTATAATTGAAAGTAAACCAAAATAGTTCGTTTCACAACAACGTGCTTAGAGCAGTGGGGGCTTTATGTATTGTTGTTGTTTTGTTTGTTTGTTTTTTTAAAGAAATGACTGCACAGCACCAAAAGTAACAACTAATCTTACAGAAAGTAAAGTCATTATTATTTTGCACCAGAAATCTTAAACAGCAGTTGGTGTTGTTTTTTATTTAATTAAATTAAAATTCTTAGACTTTAAAAAAAAAATCAAATTAAAGTTGAGTTGGCTAGAAAGATTGCAGAAGACAACTATCCATCATTCGGAATTGACTTGTAACACATCTCAGCCATTCAACGAGCGCCTCTTTCTCCATTGTTTACGATTGGGTTTATTCCTGGAGGAAGTAATCGCACTTTGATAACAATCTTTTTTTTTGTATGCGCAACTTGAAGCCCACAAATACATTTCAACTTGGGTGAACAATTCAAACGAATCCGCCCGCACATATAAAAAAAATGCACGTAAGAGCCGTCCGCCCGACGTTCAATCGATACCGATTACATGCGTATCGGTGTTTGATAAAAGCCGATACTGACACATTGTTCACACACGTTCACAATGTAAGAATGTCTCCACATTCAGCAGACGGACGAGTTGGGGGAGGAGTGGAGCGGGGGGGGGTACACAACAACGGCAAACGCCTTACATACACAGCTGTAAACAAATTTGGGTCAAAACAAAAGTATAGAATTGACGTCTTAATAAATGCTATTTACGTAATGAGCGGTAATAAAAAATGTCAACATGTAAAACAACTAACGGTAATAAAGTCAACAGTAAAGATGTCAACAGGTACAAAAGGTCAACAGAGAGTAAAAAAGTAAGTTAGAAAAATTTGGGGTTTAAAAAAAAAGCAACGGTAAAAAAGGAAACGGACGAACATAAAAAAATGATGTTGGTTGGTAGAATGTATGCATTTAGTTATTTTAGTTGTTTACTATAGTAAACAATGATAACGCCCCCCCCCCCCATGTTATGAGTAAAAACGGTTTCACTGAATACCCGATCCGTCTTTTTAAACAACACGGGTCCAGTACCTAATATCCGACCAAAAGTCTGGTCAGTGTTAAATAAACAACTCAATGTTGTCATTGTTGTGTGATCCACCGACAATAGTCCGATCACTCTTTCACTCAATGGAGTTGTTGAGTAAGCGTGTGTCCCAAGGCTAGTTGACGTGGTCACTGAAACATCAACCGTTAGGACAAAGACTGGACGGCCCCTTGACCACCTTGGACGATCAAATATCTCGAGACACCGTAAGTGGATAGTTGAAGCGGGAATAAAATGCTAAATGTTTTCAAATATTCACCGTGCTTCCTGGATTACTGATGGATCTTCACTTTCACTTCTTAACGTGAGTTCAAGTTTTATTGTTCACTATAGACAAAATTGTGTTCACATTACCGACACCTTTTTCAAATGCACACGGGGATGATATATATCTTCGTTCACTAACAATGTTTATTTTACCGGTTGACTGCTGACTTATTTATTGTAATATTTTGTTCCACCCAACTTTTTCAATCCACATTTTTGTTTGTTTGCGGTGTTGACGTTTTTACTATTGACTTTTTTTTTTGTAACCTGTTGACATTTTCACAGTCACCGACATACATGAACAGAAAAACGCCAAGTATGTGTACAGCTTGTACAGCCTCAATACAGCTTTATACAGCCTTATACAGCTTTATACAGCCTTATACTGGCTTTTAATACCAGAGCTGGTTATTACGAACAGAGTCAACAGATTAAATAGACAACCGCCCCCCCCCACTCAGAGGTCGCACCACCAATGCCGGGAATAGTCCAGGCAGATACCCTAGGGCCACGTTTGTTCATTAGTGTTGCAAGATTGTGTGGCTTTCCGCAATTTTTTATTTTTTTTTTTTAATTAAAATCAAGTGCTATTAAACGCGTTCCTTGTCTGATTTCGAAATTATATGTGTCTCAGCTATACGGCATCATTCGGAGACAGCAGGAATAAGCAGACGTCAGACAGCAGGAATAAGCAGACGTCATAGGATTGCAGTTTTAAGTACGTAATGAATACATCAAAAGAGACAACAAGCTGTTGGTAACTAATGGACGCGACACCCGTTGCTAGGCCACCCATTTATTGGACTAAGGTCGCACTGAATGCCGTTATTTTGAAAAGATCACACAAAAAAAGTGTAAAATGGGAGGGGGGGGTGTAGTTATATTGTAAACAGTCAATGAAACAATACATTCCAAGCACTGACCGATTGCAACGTAATGGTTTAAACAAGCCCGTAGAATTTTCCACCCCATTGTCTACATCCCCCACCTGCCCTCCAACATTGCAAACAGGCTGAACAAAAAAGTTGGATCAATTCTCACGCGAGCCTATTCGATTGTTTGGCAAATAGACACGAAACAAACCATAAGATTAAAAATAAAATATATATGGATTCCACAAAACCTTCACCTTAATGTTTTGAATGGTTTTTAATTCTCCAGTCCAATTTGCTAAATTAAAATTACACCAATATATAAGCGATTTGGGCTCTGAGTTAAATCGAAAGCAAAGAATTAATACAACAGTATTCCAGTTTAAAATACAATCATGAAAAAATCGGATATGCCCGAAACCAAAAATAACCTAGCCTACCGATCAAGCCAAAAAGGATATAAGTCTATGCAAAAGGTTTTGCATGGTACAGCTAATATATATATATATATATATATATATATATATATATATATATATATATATATATATAATACCTGATAATAAGTGTGAGTTCCAGTGAACCACATACCATTATCGCAAGATCATCAAAACAGGTGGTACAATCATCTTTAACGCCATTTAGAGAACACCACGCAAAGCAAGGGATATGAAGATTTTACAAAGCGAAAACACTGACGCCAGTGAACCGCCATCATTACGTGCCAACCCCACCGGGCCCGTTTTAGTTGGATTGTTCGAGAGAGCTATTTCCCCCGTGTCCAACGTGAAATAATGAGACACGCCCCTCAGAGAAGTTTCACACTGAAGTTACTTACCACTCTACCCAAAAATCAAAGTCCGCAACACTTCATATCGGTCAAAAAAAAATTATTCAAGAAATTATATATATATATATTTTTTTCCTACTTTTCTTTCATGGCGGTACACGCGCCAGATCAAATACCGACACAGCAACAAAAAACAATATATAAACTATAAAAAAAAACGCAGTGGCTACGGATACAGCCAACGCGCATGAGCTCTAGCGCTTAGACGGACTATTTTTTTGTGTGCGCATTAGGGTTAGGAATAGGGTTCGGGATAGGAGCAATATCTATAGCTGGACCAAGAAATCCAGCAATCGCGCATGAAAAATAGTCCGTCTAAGCGCTAGAGCGCATGCGCGTTGACTGTATCCGTAGCCACTGCGTACAAAAAAATGTATCTCATTGGGTGGAAAAAAAAACTCCATCTTATGTCTCACGCGGAGGAACTTCAAAGACCAACATCCTGCGTGAAAGAACTCTCCTGCTATTGAAAACAAAACTTTCAATAATGGAAAGTGACATTTACTTTTCAATCGAGAGACTTCGTAATTAATCAACCCCCCCCAACCCCCCCCCTCGGGGGAGATGCCGTTGAACAAAAAAGGTGTTTTCAACCGTGAAAGTCTGTGTACTAATCTTTTAGTCAAACTCTATTTACACAGGTATAGACAACACTTTCAAATCAATTCAAATAAAAAAAATAAACTCTGGCACAATAACACTGATTTTTTTTTCACCCATTTAATTGGCGAAATTAAATTAGTAATTCAACCAACACTGTGGTGTGAGTCAATCAGAAAAATCGCTAAATAACAACAAAAGAAAACAAAAAAAAACGGAATCAATATCAAGTCCAATTTCCAGGACTTTATTCAGCAGATGCGAAGTAAAAATAGTAGGAAGTAATCGAGGAACATTGACGTGCAGCAGCGATCGTCTGCGTTATTCGGTAACCACAGCTGCCAACTTTACCCCCCGAATATTTATCCAGAAATAGATAAAAACATTTCTAGTTACATGTATCTAATCTCTCTCTCTCTCTCTCTCTCTCTCTCTCTCTCTCTCTCTATATATATATATATATATATATATATATATATATATATATATATATATAATATATATATATATACATTAAAAAAATCATAAATGTATTTTAATGAAAGGAAAACACAATATATTATATGATTGCTTTTTCTTATATCTAGATGGCTCCAAAAAAATATCTAGAACCGGATAAAGATTATACAAATTGGCAGCCCTGTTGACAACATTTTGTGTGTGTGTGGGGGGGGGGAGGGGAGTGTGCGGTGGTGATGGTACTCCACAGTCATCGTATATTACACAACAACATGTCTCTCTACGGCATCCAATGGCATTACAACTGGTGGAACGTGACAGGCCTGAGTACAAGTCAAAGCACTGTTTAGTCACCAACAACTATTAGAGTGGGGGGGGCTGAGGGTTGGGGGAGAGGACAGGATCACGAGTGCCCCAGTAATAATACCAACGACCAACAGTGTAAGTGTATATACAGAGACTGTAGTACCACACACGGACAAGTGGAGAGCCTTGACTAATAAAACACTGCACCATACAACGTAATAAGTTATGTTACAGCTATTTGAAAGTAACATTATGGTTAACTACAGGCAACTTCACCAGCGAGTTGACAATACAATAACACTCATTTTTTATAAATACAAGAAATATGTGTTTGTATTAACAACCAAATCAATCCAACACACTGTCAAGTAGACGTTTGTTTAATAAACAATAAAACAAACAATAAACTGTCTAATATGTCCTTTAAAAACACAACAACAACAACCATGGGGGTGACAGAAGTAAAACTTCTTTAATTAGTTCAACGTCAAGATTTTATACACTTCCAACGTCAAGACTTTATACACTTCCAATAAAAAAAACAGATGGTCGATGGTGCATGTTTACATGGGTCGGTGCGCTGGAAGTTGTTTGCCATACTGTTAATAAGGACCGTTGGAGCTGCCGTGACCAATCTCGGGGGGGGGGGGGGAACAGTTAAGTGAGACATTATCTGTCAAATTCAGCGCCAAGGTGAAGTCGTCGGCCGAAAAGTAAATGTCAAATTATTATTTCCCTTGTTTCTAATTTTACCCGCCTAATCCCCTTCCACGTAAGCATTAGGCCTGCTGCATGCTCAATTGAGATTATGTCTGTTTCCCGATATAACCAAACCGGGACCACCCCCCACGGGTGAAATGACGGGAAACCCAAAACGGTGAACGGCTTAGAGATGACAGCACCAACCAATGCCACTAACAGTCAATCTGGTGCGGCGTACACCATTTCTGTCATAGGCGGAAGTGAAGAAACTGAAATTCTTCACATTTACCTAAATCCAGTGGAGGAGTAACATGGAGGGTGGAGGCGGTTGGAGAAAGGTGGAAGAAGTGGGAGGAAGGGGTGGCGGAGGACCGCAATAACTTAGCCAGTCAGGGGCGGTATTTGTCCCGCTTTAGTATATTTCGGCGCTGGAGTGTGGCGACATTTTCAGAGCCCACACACAGGGCGCTACAAGCGTTAGTCACGCTGCTGCCCCTGTCTCCCACCCCCCCCATTCACAAACACACACACACGCACACCACAAACATATATATACGCCCCTTCAATTACACGATGTATCGTACAACTGGTGGCAGCGGCCCACAATAAAGCAGGGCAGTCAGTTATCGGTGGGCAGGCCTAAAGACGAAATGAAAAACAGGCTACACTTGTTGGGGAAAGGGGCGTCACTGAATCCCAAAGACATTGGGGGGGGGGGAATCCAGCGTCGTAGGCGGAGATGGACTGAAACACAGTACATTCGAAAGCCAGAGGGGCGATGTCTCAGGTAATGTGTATCAGAGATGTTAGCCGGGTTATTCAAAATGAAGACAGGCTGGAGATGTTGTAAATTCATTTCCTGTCCCCCCCCCCCTGTGTAAGCATGATGTAATTTAATATATTTTTTAAATGAAGATTAAGGGGAAAAAATGTACAATAAAAATACATGACCAAAGAAAGAAAAAAATCAAAAAAAGTTTTTATTGTTCTTTTTGTCCCGAACTAAACCACACAAATACACCGCAGATGATGATGTGCACTTGCCTACACAACCAATATAGGCCGTAGAAAACTTCAACTCGAAATTCTTTCGGTGGTTTAAAATAAACAAAGACTCGGGGGGGGGGGGAGAGAGAGAGAGTCATGTTTAAAATAGTTTTAAGAAAACCAATCTGTTCCAAAGTCAATGACTTGATCAAACACACGGACTGGACCCACCAGGGGCTGACGGGGTGGGATAGTTTTTGCTGAACCATAATCAATTCCGATACGGTGGTTATTGATTACAAGTAAACAAGGGGAAAGGGGGGGAGGGGTGTCAGCTAGTGACTTTTTTCCGGAACTAACAGTTGGTCGTCAGAGGGTTAATATGTTGGTCTTCAGGGCAAGTGAATTAAAACGTCACATAATGACCGAGTTGAATCAGCTGCCGGTCTAGGGCAGGGGTGGGCAAACTTTCAAAATCGCGGGCCACATCGGGGTGGTAAATTAAGTCGGTCGGCCGGCGAGATCAAAAGAAACTGTAAAGGAGTGTTGACATGAACTCAAATAAATGAAATATTGACGTCATAACCTAACAGGCTAGAGAAGCGCTTCACTCTGAAACGAGTGGCGGCCGGATGAAACAGTCCGTCGGGTCGGATAAAACAGTCCGTCGGGTCGGATAAAACAGTCCGTCGGGCCGGATTAAACAGTCCGTCGGGCCGGATTAAACAGTCCGTCGGGTCGGATAAAACAGTCCGTCGGGCCGGATTAAACAGTTCAGAGAGCAGTATTTGCCCCACTGGCCATAGTTTGCCCTTGGTTGATCTAGGGCAGGGGTCGGAAACCTGCGGCTCGCGAGCCGCATGCGGCTCTTTCGAAGTCAAATTGCGGCCATAATATTGAAACAACAATTTTAGTGGCTCTTTAAAAATTGAGAAAATTGTAAATTATAACTTTTGGCTCTTCCGTCTCAAAAAGGTTGCCGACCCCTGGTCTAGGGTTAAATTAGTTAGTCCTCAGGGGAAATGAATATTTAACAGTCGCACGATGAGTGGCGGATTTGTGCCCTTCTTGCATCCTCACCACAGCCGACAGTGCAATGGACATGGAGGCACCACGGGAGATACAGAGGAAACTTTCACCGTGACCCCAAATATCCTTTGGCCCTGGACCGGAGATCGACCCTCAGGTCGACAGTCGAGGGCTTTACCGCACGACAATCGCTTTACCGCACGACAATCGCTTTACCGCACGACAATCGCTTTACCGCACGACAATCGCTTTACCGCACGACAATCGCTTTACCGCACGACAATCGCTTTACCGCACGACAATCGCTTTACCGCACGACCATCCGTCCCCCCACCCCCTTTCTTGTCTTCTTGTCACGCGAATCAAAAACACTCAAATTAAAAAAATCTGTAGTCGGTTAATTAATACACTATGACATTGGTGGGCAAACATTTCAAACCGTGGGCCACAATGAAATTTTTTTTTTTTTTTACATTTGACGAAAAGGGTCTGACCAAGAGCAGACGGAAACAAACAAATAAAAAAATCAATGAAATGTAAAACGTCATCGGTGAGATCGAACTGAGAGGTGCAGAGCGCTGGGCCGGAGCAAACAGCTTGACGTGCCACACTTGGCCCACGGGCCGTAGTCGGCCCATGCCTGCACTGGTTTAAGATGTAGGTAACCAAACATTTACTGATATGGGTGGGTGGAAAGAAAAGGGGGGGGGGTGTACTAAGAAAGAAAATCTTACAGAAAAAAAAATAAAGTGTCGACACGAAATCAAACAATCTTACCTAACAAACAATAATAACAACCAACGACAGACAACGCAGCGACACATACTATTTTCATAAACCACAAAGCTAAAAGTGATGCTGGTATCATCTCATTGTATCCACAGCAATGACATTACTTATTTAAAAAAAAACACAGATGGCAGTGAGCCAATACCACACAGAAAAACCCAACATGAGCCAATGACCTCCACTGTGAAAGTAAAACAACGAAATATTCAAGTCTCCCCCATCAAGAAAGAAATTATTTACACCTTGGACGTACGTACGTGCGCGGCTGCCGGGAAACCAACAACACCCGGTACCCGCCTGACTGACCGCCCCCAATTCGGTATCCGGGAGATGGGTGTGATGAAGGAGGTGGGGGGAAGAAGCGTGGACTCGACTCGTGAGCGAGAGACAAGGGGAGACGATCGGCTCGCGACGGAGGCAGGTTTTTTTTTCAAAGAAAGGGGAAATACTCTTTTTTTTGTTTGTTCCCTCTGCTTAAAGGGGAGGCAATGCATATTGACGATGGAATCAATTTACCGATAACCTGGAGCTTTCATCCTGAGACTGGAAAGAGGGGGGGGGGGAAGGGCGGCAGACACACCCATCTCTGACATCAATATTGCATTATGGGAAATATCTTTTTTTAAAAATCCAAATGGGCATTATGATCGTAATGGAGTCGTTAGAGAAACAAGAACGGGGAAAAAAAAACAATAACACCGTTCACATGAATGTGTGAGTTCCCAGATAATGCAGACCGTGTTGTCCATCATACATTGTAACAGTTCATAACCCCCCGCGGTTTTTGGGAGTAGGCCGCTGGTTCATGTTGCCAGAATGTTGTCTCGTTGCTGTTGCTTTAAGTAGCACAATGTTTCATATTAGTGACACGTATCGCAGTCTGGCAACACCGCGCCCCGGTTAAATGGAAAGTGGATTTAAATTTATTTATTTTTTACATCAACTACTTAGCACGTCTGTCAAGCACTGATGATTTAAAAAAAAACGATGTTAAAAAACCCATTAGACGCGTAATGAAACACCTGGCCACTCAATAGACTCAACGTTAAACCGACTGTTCACGTCACAGGTGACCGACATCTCTCACGGGCTGCCCTTGATTTTAGCGTCAACAGGTTTATGCCCAACGATTGGAATGTCGGGTGGAACAAGTGGAACAACAGAACATTTGTCACCCTGGAGTAAAGCGTCACGTAGAGCAAGTGTAACAGATAGAACATTGCCACGCTGGAGTAAAGTCTATGGAGTACAGCTCTATAGTGTGCTAAAAAAAAAATTTCCGATAGTAAAAACAAAAAAAAAAGTATTTCATATCGACAGTAAATAACTTTGTAAATGACAAAACAATAACTAAGGGAGTTAACCCAAATTTATGTTCACCACGCAGCTCCACAGTTTCCTACAGCTCCACAGTTTCCTACGTATGTAACAGAAACATTTTAAAATCAACTACAACTGTCGGAGGGGCTTGTTTATCAGGGTCGAGGGGGCGGGGGGGGGGGAAGAGGCCAAGTGAGGGTACAGTGCAGTACTTCTCAAATGTTTGCCTTCCGCGAACCGTTAAGAAACCTTTTCGGTCTTACGAGACCCACCGGGAAAGAATTTAAAAGAAAGGAAAGGCTGTGATGTTATTGTAAACTAAAAATGAGTGACAAGTTCCATCGCAAAGGTTTGGCACCGGCAGAGTAGTACCTCCTTTGCTTTTAATACTCCTGACATAGTTAACAAGTAACACCCATGGTATTTCTCTGTGTTAAACTTGAACCAAGACAAAAATAGCCGCAGGATCGAGAGAACACCATACCGACTAGATATAGTTACTATTGCTATGTTTTACATATTAAGATCACATACATACATGTGTGATGTTAAGCGCCTGTCAATTTTAGTTTTTAAAAAAAAAAATGAAAAATAGCCAAATCCAGACAATTTAAAAGAAGAATAACTAGCCAAGAACAATCTAAACCACTGTGCCAAGTTTTCTGACTGCTGGTTCAGCGATTAGCATTTCTATAGGCCACTAAAATGTATGTCACACACAAATAAAACAAACAAATGTATAAATATATATTCGATGAATGATTTATTAAAATATGAACGACCTACTTCAAATCAGCTCAGAGACCCCCATGCCCCATATTTTGAGGACCGATGACATAGTTTACCCGCTTTATCTCATTCAAATTTTAATAATTAAAAATAAAAAATGATCAGAACACAAGCAGAACGTGCGGCGATATAAATAGACAACGCCCCGCCCCCCCCCCCGGTGTGTCACAACATGCCATTGTTTAAACAGAAGACAATGGTAACAATTCACACAAGTAAGTAAATGTCTCATGTAGAACTTGTCTCCCTCTCCCCCCCCCCCCCCCACGATCGTGGCACCAGCACGCCGCCAGGGACAAGACGATGGCAGGCAGGAGGTACATCGCCATAACGGCAACAGCAAAGCGAACAGATCAATGTAGGATCAAACAAGATGTCAAGCGTGTCACATTTTTACCCCCCCCCATCCCACCCCCTTCCGTAAACAGCCCCCGACTGACAGATATTTAAATTATGCAGCCAATAACTTCACAATAAAGTCATCCCCCCACCCCACCTTCGCCCACTAGTGGCAATGGCATAAAAATACACACGAGTCCACCCACCCCAAGGGAAGAGGTTTTGAATATCGCCGATAATGTAATTAGGTCAGTTAATGATATTTCACACGCAGCCAGCCGTTCAATCATTGACACAACAGCCGGCCACACCTTCACCCCACACACACACACATTACTCCCCAATCCAACTTAATCATTCGTGTGTATGTATCGATAATCATTAATCAGACGTTCAGAGGTTCCCAAAAGCCATCTGCTGTTGACCTCCGCGATGCTACATCTGACGACCAACACAGGCACAAATTGACACTCTTTGTTGGTCAATAGTTTAGAGGGTGTATAGAGGGCTCTGGGCAGAGGTAGTACCTTTGATGCTCTGACAGCTGCACCCTGGTGTGGTCAATTTAACTGGTCCTCGCTCATCTCTTGAATCTCTCACGTTGTGGCTCCCCGCGCCACACCCTGGGCAACGGTCTCAGCTGACCGGCTAAACCGCGTGAGGGGGGGGGGTGCTGACACGGCACCACTGGGCGTATGAACTTCCAAATTGAAGTCACCGGTCAGGGCGGACGAGATCAAATGTGAACCCAACGGCTACGTGTCCGTGATCAAGGCGGGCCACCGATAAGGAGGAAACCGGCTGTGGTCAAGCTTGGAGAGGGTTGGGCGCCGCCAAGCATTTCCTGCCCCAGATACACCATGACTGAAAACCTAACTAGTTTTCAGTCAACAACGGTGCCCCAACGACCCATCCACGGGTTAAGGGATAGAAGAAGTAGTTTAGGATTTCAGGTGAATTCTGGGGGGGGGGGACCCCGGCGTAGGAATTGACTAGGTTAAAAAGCGATTTGGGCTCTACGTTTAATCGAAACTAAACAGTATTCCAGTTTAAAATACAATCATGAAAAAATCCGATCTGCCCGAAACCAAAAAATAACCTCACCTACCGATCAAGCCAAAGGGGATATAACTCTATGTAAAGGTTTTACAGGGTACAGCTAGTAATAGATAAACCAAACGAACTAAAGCAAACGATTTAATTAAATGGTTGAAGTTCCACCGTACGGACAAAAGTGAATGTACACAAATACAAATCGTCCGTAGGCACCTCATGGGCGAAGTCGATTATACAAATCAAACGTGGGTTGTTGTGTTTTGTTGACCGAGACAGTAAACACAGCAAGTAAACAAACAAAACTTATTTGTAAAATAATTTGTGTTAAATTGTGACTAATGGGGTGTTGAAAAAAAAATATAAATAAATCCAGGCGAGTAAAAAATAAATAAAGGTTATATTTCATGTTGACAGACTTTATTGTGTAATAAACAATGCCATCATCGCAGCAGGGCTAGTAGTTTTGTTTATATATATATATATATATAGGTGTGTGCACTGCGCGTACATTTAAATATACAAAATATATACAATGATAGAACGGATGGAGGCTTACAGAACTGATACAAGATGAACAGGCACACAATATATAACACAGAAAACAAACGCTTAACATTTTACGGAGTTCACCGAACGAGCCCTAACACTGGACTTTGAATGTCGCTACCAAGGACAGTATAATGAAAAAAAAAATGATTGGGGGGGGAGGGAGGGGAAGCTACACTTGCGGGGAGGGGGGGCCATCTTCCAGTACACTCACAAATCTAGAAAAAAAACGAATAATTTCTGAACCTTTTAAAGTGATTTTTCGACTGTCTTTGTCTAATTTTCATGCCAGTGGGTTTTTTTCTTTAATTAGACCGCATGAACGAATATATATATATAATATTAGACCGCATGAACGAATATATATATATATATATATATATATATATATATATATATATATATATATATATATATATATATATATATATATATATATATACACACACACATTTCCATGTTGTTTTTTCCTCAATAAATACAACATTTTTCAAGGCCGTGGTCGTAAAAACAAAGCTTGCGCTGAATGTTGTCGTTTCTCGACAGTATTTAGACATAAGAAGTTGAAATATAACAATTAGTAGCCAGGAACAAAAATTGCGTTACATATAAGTGATGTTTCTCTTTGCTCTCACATGCGGAGGATCAAGTTGGGCACGTTTAACTCGCACTGACCAACACAATCTACACTGCGGAGTAATTCAAATTAAAGGTTTTAGCTAGTTTTAGAAGGTGGTGTGTGTGGGGGGGGGGCTCTGGTAGATTCCATCTCGGTAGTAGCTCTGTTAGCGGGGGGGGGGCGCTAATCCCTGTGGGTTATTTCATGTCAGCCTTTTTAATGCCGGGGGGGGGGGTCCTACATGTGATAATATATCATCCACCCGATGGAAACATTTGAATTCACTTCAATAAGGGGGAGTCTGAAATGCAAGTCAGGTGTTTATGAGCATAAAGAAGATTTCTCGGTTGTCGTTTTTTTTGTTTTGCTTTTGGTACAAAATTTAGAAAACATGGGCCAGAATTGAAATAATCGGGTGTCAGCGACACACCGGTCCGAAGCCGGGCAAAACAATCGTCATCTATCAACAAGCACGTCGGTCAGCTGTCAGCGACACACTGGTCAGCCGTGGATAACATGTTTCCCCCAGAACACTGGGTCATATAAAGCAAAAGTCACCCAGAATCACAAGTAGAGCTACAAAACAAATGAAAATGTCAGAGTGACCGAAAACCCTCACCAGACAACTGACTGACCTGATGGCACCGACCGTGCAGTGCATCATGATTGACCACAGAGGGGACATCGACACTACAAGAAGCCGCAGGGCTCCACTAGATAACTGGACACAAACACTTAATGTGGTGACAGCATTCAAGGCCAAATGTCACACACACACAATAAATAACAAAGAAGAGTGTGACCCCCTACCCCCCCCTTCTTTCCCGGTCCCGTGTAATGCAGATCACGATCATTGAGTTGTTCATTGTGATCAAGAAATTAAAAAAAAAAATAATAATAATGTCAGCAGCGTGGCCTATATAAATGCCCAAGACAATATAGAGAACTCGTACACACCTACAGCACTGGACTGTATAAGTGTCCAAGACAATACAGAGAACTCGGTACACACCTCCACTGACTTGGCGCTCACTCTAAATAATTCAGCTGAACCGTTCAGCTGCACCTACCACTAGCTGAAGTTGTATGGGGGGAAGTGAAAGGTGGTTATGTGTGGGAGGACATCCTGGGAGGACATCCGATGCGCGGCTGACAACAGATCAAGAAGAATGCACAATGTCCCCTCGTCTCCAAAAAAAAAACCGGTATCGATTGCGCCCACCCCTCTCCCGGATGATTTCAACAAAACATACAGGCAGAAATTAACCTACATCTACATCCGATATTCTTGGCTATTTCTGGACTGGCAATGTGGGGGGGGGGGGGAGGGGTCAGTCTCACAAGACGACGCCTTCAATAATTGATAGGAACCCGTGGCAAGGCCATGTTGACAACATATTACATTACTCGAATGTGGTCGTAGTAAAGGTTTCTTTTAATTTGAATTACGGATTACGATGAGGTTAATGATACGTTCCCAAAACTTCCGATTACGATATATACATATAAATAGAGAGAACTAACCGACACTCGATGTCCTATGTATACATTTCTCAAGATTCTGATACGCAAAAATCATACCTTAACAAGATTTTAATTAGTGATGGGACGATTCGTCGGAAAAAGTCGAAAGAATCGATACTTTTTGCCGGAATTCGAATCGAATGCTTGGCGTCATTTCCATCCTCGTATTATGGCACGAAATGGCGTCATTACACATCACGACACCAAACAGTACAAGATCTCTTCGTCACGTGATATTAGTACCCTAGAGATACTTTGAGCTAATGATATCCGTGTCTGGTGATCAGCGCTACCCTTCCTACCCATGCACACGTGGGGTATTTTGTCACGTGACATCATTTGTCATAAACACACATGATGGATCCTAATGACGCCCTATGTTATCGTGCCGATGAAATGTATTGTTGCCCCCCCCCCGGTGCACATTTAGGTGCACTAGCACCGTTCCATCCAGCTATTTGGAATGACCCCCACACCAGCAGTGGCCGGCAATACAAAGGTAACAATATAGCAAATATCCCGTCAGCCAATCAAATCTCTCATGCTCACATCCATGCACTGTGGGCAATCAATGAGGGGTGTGCCAGTCGGCGAATGCTGGTGACCGTGGGGGGGGGGGGGCTGTAGAGGCCCGATCACAGAAAGTTTAAGTCACCGTCCTGAACATTAACCACTCATAGTAGAGATACAGGTTAAAGGTCGTGCTTCCATGAAAATCCACCCGCACCCCCTTTCCCTTTTCAAATAAACAAAACTTGATAATAAACAACTAAGGGACTTAATATCTACTCTTCCATTGTCCTTACACACACTAATATACAAAC
>JAGDYQ010000052.1:2692532-2871171 GCA_021962125.1 Bulinus truncatus
TTTGTATTAGTGTGTGTAAGGACAATGGAAGAGTTGATGTTAAGTTCCCTTGTTTGTATATTAGTGTGTGTAAGGACAATGGAAGAGTTGATATTAAGTTCTTTGTTTGTATATTAGTGTGTGTAAGGACAATGGAAGAGTTGATATTAAGTTCTTTGTATATTAGTGTGTGTAAGGACAATGGAAGAGTTGATATTTAGTTCCCTTGTTTGTATATTAGTGTGTGTGAGGACAATGGAAGAGTTGATATTAAGTCCCTTAGTTGTTTATTATCAAGTTTTGTTTATTTGAAAAGGGACAGGGGGTGCGGGTGGATTTTTATGGAAGCACGACCTTTAACCTATATCCCTACTATGAGTGGTTAATGTTCAGCCAGTGACTTAAACTTTCTGTGATCGGGCCTCTACAGCCCCCCGCACAACCCTCATTGGTTGCCCACAGTGCATGGATGTGAGCATGAGAGATTTGATTGGCTGACGGGATATTTGCGATATTATTACCTTTGTATGGCCGGCCACTTCTGGTGTGGGGGTCATTCCAAACAGCTGGATGCAACGGTGCTAGTGCACCTAAATGTGCACGGGGGGTGGGCAACAATTAATTTCATCGGTACGATAACATAGGGCGTCATTAGGATCCATCATGTGTGTATGACAAATGATGTCACGTGACAAAATACCCCAGGTGTGCATGGGTAAGAATGGTAGTGCTGATCACCAGACACGGAAAAGGGGGGGGGAGATATCATTAGCTCAAAGTATCTCTAGGGTACTAATATCAGTGACGAAGAGATCTTGTACTGTTTGGTGTCGTGATTTGTAATGATGCCATTTCGTGCCATAATACGTGGAAGGAAATGACGCCAAGCATCGATTTGGACACAAAAAATTGGTTTGACAAAAACCATTCGATTCCAATTCCGGCAAAAAGTATCGATTCTTTCGACTCTTTCCGACGAATCGTCCCATCACTAATTAAAATCTTGTTAATGGATGATTTGTGCGTATCAGAATTTTGATGTCTACATAGGACATCGAGTGTCGGTTAGTTCTCTCTCTCTCTCTCTCTCTCTCTATTTATATTTATATATCGTAATCGGAAGTTTTGGGAACGTATCATTAACCTCATCGTAATCCGTAATTCAAATTAAATCAAACCTTTACTACGACCACATTCGTGTAATGTAATATGTTGTCAACATGGCCTTGCCACGGGTTCCTATCGATTATTGAAGGCGTCGTCTTGTGAGACTGACACCCCCCCCCCCCCCAAGAATATCGCATGTAGATGTAGGTTAATTTCTGCCTGTATGTTTTGTTGGAATCGTCCGGGAGTGGGGTGGGCGCAATCGATACCGGTTTTTTTTGGAGACAAGGGGACATTGTGCATTTTTCTTGATCTGTTGTCAGCCGCGCATCGGATGTCGTCCCAGGATGTCCTCCCACACATAACCACCATTCACCTCCCCCCCCCATACAACTTCAGCTAGTAGTAGGTGCATCTGAACGGTTCAGCTGAATTATTTAGAGTGAGCGCCAAGTCAGTGGAGGTGTGTACCGAGTTCTCTGTATTGTCTTGGACACTAATACAGTCCAGTGCTGTAGGTGTGCACGAGTTCTCTATATTGTCTTGGACATTTATATAGGCCACGCTGCTGACATTATTATTATTTTATTTTTTTTAATTTCTTGATCACAATGTAAAACTCAACGATCGTGATCTGCATTATACGGGAAAGAAGGGGGGGGTAGGGGGGCACACTCTTCTTTGTTATTTTTTGTGTGTGACATTTGGTCTTGAATGCTGTCGCCACATTAAGTGTTTGTGTCCGGTTATCTAGCGGATGTCTGTGGCTTCTTGTAGTGTCGCTGTTCTTTGCGTCCACCAGTCACGTGTTCACTGTGGTCAGTCACGATGCACGGTCGGTGCCATCAGGTCAGTCAGTTGTCTGGTGAGTGTTTTCGGTCACACTGACATTTTCGTTCGGTTTGTAGCTCTACTTGTGATTCTGGGTGACTTTTGCTTTATGACGCAGTGTTCGGGGGGGGGGGACATGATATCCACGGCCGACCAGTGTGTTGCTGACAGCTGACCAGTGTGCTTGTTGACAGATGACCATTGTTTTGCCCGGCTGCGGACCGGTGTGTCGCTGACATCCGATGATTTCAATTCTGGCTCATGTTTCCTAAATTTTGAACCAAAAAAAAAGCAAAAACAAAAACGACAACTCAAAAATCTTCTTTAAGCTCATAAACACCTGACTTGCAATCAGACTCCCCTTATTGAAGTGAATTCAAATGTTTCCATCGGTTAGCACATTAAACGGCTGACATAAAATAACCCCAGGGATTAGCCCCCCCCCCTCCCTCCTCTGCTAACCGATCTACTACCGTGACGTGCCGGGCTGACCCGAGATGGAAACTACCAGAGCCCCCCACCCCCACACACACCACCTTCTAAAACTAGCTACAACCTTTAATTTGAATTACTCTGCAGTGTAAAAATGTGTCAGTGCGGGTTTAACGTGCTGCAACCTTCTTCTTCTTATCCTTTGTTCTCGATATATGATTATGGAGGATTTCAAACAACTAGGCCTATAGTTATGATGAACTGCACGGTGGCATCCAGGTCCGTCTCGCTCCCATAAAGTTTTTGATTGAAGGAGGTCATCTGTGGCCAGAACCTGTTGCGAGCTGTGTCATGTAAAGGGCATGTTTGGAGAACATGTTCTGCATTCTCTGGAGACATCCCACATGGGCAGTCCTCACTGTTTCCAATGCCTAGCCTTCGGAACATGTGTTGTCTTAGTCTGTTGTGCCCAGTTCTGAGTCTGAAGATAATATTTTGAGCTTGTCTGGGAAGATTATAATAGGGGTCGTTTTTGTCATGATCTGGGTGATTCCTCATCCATTCCTGCTGGATCCGTTCACCTATACAGCCCTTCATTTCTTCCGCATCCAGAGGGACATCCACCTGTATTTTTTTGCTGCCAGATTTTGCCAATTGGTCAGCAATCTCATTGCCATCTACCTTGGTGTGTCCTGGTATCCATTGCAGAACTGTTTCCTTTGAGTTTTGGGTCAATTTATGAAGAGCTGTTCTGAGCTGGGTTAATTGAGTGTAGTGAGGATCCTGCAGAGACTGTATAATTTTTTTGGCATCTGTGAGTATGACTATGTTGCTGTTTGGTGAGGAGTTTTTGAGTATGTTGACAGCTTCTTCAATTGCTTCTTTTTCGGCCTTTAAAGAGTTTGAAGTTTTCCCAGTTGGCATACTATGTTTTATTATTTCTCCATTTGGCCATTCTATATAGATTCCAGCACCTCCATTTTGGCAGTTTGTTTGCGAGGAACCATCTGTGAATGCTCTTATCCATAGAGAACTGGGGTAGAGTTTGTTTATTTCATTCATTGCCGTTGCAGAGAGAGTGTTAGTATCATATTTAGATTTTTTCTTTATTCCAGCTAGGGAGTCTCTCGTGGTTATTGGACGGAAGGAGTCCCAAGGGGGCAAGTCACTGTAAGGTTTTGTTTTCTTTAGGGAGACTGTATCCAGGTTGTATTTTTGTTTTAATTTTCTAGCTGCTGTAATGAAGTTTGATCTTTGCAGTCTTTGAGTAAAGTTAGACTTTTGTACTCTCTTGTTAAGCGGGAGGTTTTCCAGTGTTACAATTTTTGTGTATTGAGAGAGTATTTTGTTGTCCCTTCTTTCTTCAGTAGTTTGTAGAGATGTTATACTTTCCATGGTTGTGATTGGCGTTGACCTCATACCTGCTGTCATAATTCGTAGCCCAATGTTTTGAACTTTGTCCAGTTTTTTTAAACTTGTTTTGGCTGCTGTTCCCCAGGCAGTGGCTCCATATTCCAGGCTGGGTCTTACGTAGCTAGTGTAGGTTTTTTTTTAGAACAGACATGTTCCCTCCCCAGTCTGTGCCAGCTAGTTTCTTCATTAGATTTATGCGTTTTATCCCTTTGGACTGAGTTACTTCTATTTGTTTAGACCATGTGAGTCTAGGGTCGAAGGTGACACCTTAGTAGACTGGGTTGTTGTTTATTTCAACTGGAGAATTTTTTAAGGTAAGCTTTATCTGTTTTTGCTTTGTTGAAAGTGTAAAGATTGTGTATTGAGTTTTGTTTGCGTTGACTTTCATTCCCCAGCTCTCTGTCCATTTTTCTAGTTGTTTTAGTGAGTCTTGAAGTCTGAATTAAGATGTTCCAACGGATTCTTCAGTACTTATTAGGGCAAGGTCATTATCACAATCTCGCCTTTAGGGCTGTGTTGCGATGGTCGTTTGTCTGTGGGGAAGCTAGTTCTGAACTGGATACGTGAGGTCAATAATTTATATGTGCATACAGCCACGTGACGAGTAAATACAGAACGACTCAAGTCGGGTGCGATTAACAACACTTAGACTTTATTCAAAGCAGGTACATATAAACATATAGTTCTAAAAAGAACTCTTAGCTGGGCCGCTAAGTTATAATATGCAGATCATAAGTATCCAAATAACTCTAAAGGAAGTTTAGAGTCGGGAGTCAAAACAGACTCGTATGACGTGGGCCCCTCGGAGTGGGGGAATGCGCGTATAGTCCTGTTACAGTTTGTAACAGTCATCTGCATACATGCTGCATTTTACTTTTCTGGGCAAGGTTTCTTTTATGTCGTTTATATAAATCAGGAAGAGTGTAGGAGACAGAACCCCTCCCTGGGGAACGCCGTTTTTTTTTAAGAGTTCAGTTTTGCTTCTGTATCCATGCATGCGGACAGTGGCTTTTCGGTTCGACACATATTCTTTTATCCAGTTGAGCATCCTGTTGGAGATATTATTTTGTATTAATTTTAGAATTAGCCCTTCTTCCCACACTTTATCAAAAGCCTTTTCCAGGTCCACCCATACTATGGTTGTGTGTTTCTTTTCTTGGAATCCGTCTTCTATCTCTTGTGTGATGAAAGCTATGTGGTCTTCTGTAGATCTGTACCTTCTGAAACCTCCTTGTTCCTGGGTTAGTAGACTATTAGTTTCTAGAAACCAGGTTAGCCTTTTGCTAATAATTTTTTCTATTAATTTGCATACACAGCTTGTTAGGCTTATAGGTCGGTAGCTGTCTGCTTTATTCGGGGGCTTCCCTTTTTTATGGATGGGTACCATGATAGCTTTTTTCCAGATGGTTGGAATTTTCCCCTTTTTCCAGCTGGTGTTGAATAGCTGTAATATTTTCTTTTTGGTTTTTGGGCCTAAGTGGGTAAGCATGGCATTTGTGATTTTGTCTAGGCCTGGGGCCTGTTTTGGTTTCAGGGTTTTTAAGGCATCTTCAAGTTCTTTTTTCGTGAGCGATTTAGTCATGCACTCATGTCGGGGTGGTGGGTCAGATTGTTCATTTCTGAGGATCTCATCGTTGACTTCTTTGGACCGTTCTTTGCTGATATTTATTGATCCTGCGTTTTTAAAGTTGGTCATAAGTTCTTGAGCAGCTTCTTTGCCCGTCAATTCCTTATTGTCTGTTTCTAAAACAATTGGGGCTGCCCTGTTTTCCTCTTGGTTTAGGCACTTGGCTATGTCCCAGAGCTTATGTCCTTCTTTGTCGTAGTTTAGGCCTTCTGTTTTCTCATGCCAGCTTTTTATAATTGCCTTTAGGTATTCTTTTTGGTATGTTGCATTTGCTGCCTTGAGATGAATGTTGTCTCAATGGTAGGCATGTTTTCTACTATGTTTCTGGCTTCGGCTGCATTATCATGGAGCTCTTGGAGGTGTTCAGACCAGTTAGGAATGTAGTTTTGCCTTGCTCCTTTTGGAATAGATTCTTTTGCTGCTCTTAGTATCGCTTTGGACAGTGCAGAGTAGGATGAGTTGATTTTATTGGTTTTGCAATTGATTAGGGCAGAATAGTTGTCTGTGAGATTTTGGAAAAGGTCCCAGTTAGCTTTCTTGTAGTTCCATCTGGGGTACAGTGAGTTATTATATGGGCAGTGTTTTCTTTTGAAGGTGATTATTATTGGTCTGTGGTCACTTGTTGCCAGTTGATCCATAACTTGTCTCTTGCTGCCTTTAGAGATGTTATTTGAGGCGAAGGCAATGTCTGGGGTAGTTGACGTTAGCCAAGTTCTGGAATAAAAGGATGGCTTGTCATCTGGTTTATTTAGTAAGGTCAGCCTATTTTCTCCTTGCCATTTTTCGATTTGTTGATATCTGTAGTGGGGATATCATTCTTAACTAGAGTAATCACTCCTCCTTTTGGTCGGTTGTCTCTATCTTGTCTATAACAGGTGTATCCTCTAATAGAAAAGCGTATGTTGCTATTTAGGTGGGATTCTTGAATGCAGGCAATATCTACTTTTTGTTGATAGAGGAATACTTTTAGGGCCTCCTTTTTTTTTTGTATTCCTTCTGCGTTCCATTGGAGGATTGTCAGTATGTGTTTATCTTGTTTGGAGTCAGTAGAGTTTGCTTCCTTTCCTCTGCTCCTGACTCTACAGGCAGAGGAGGAAGAACCACCAGCTCGCTTGGGTGGGCTCCTTCGAGGTGGAGAGCCCGGCCCCCTACCTGCGCGGCGGGATTCCACAGGCAGGACGCCATATCTATTTTGCGGGTTTTTTTCCTCCATATTCGTCGAGGTTGCGTGGCTGTATGTTTTGCGCCATTAAGGCCTACTGCCTCCGTCTTCAGCCTGCTGTTTTTCTGGATTTGCTTCCATAGCCTTTGGTCAGCCAAGACCATCTGCAAGGCAGCAGTTGATTTAATTTTGGAGTTTTCTCTCCTAGATGTCTGCTATCCTTAGCTAACGGCCTCATCTGACCTGGTTTAGAGTTTGAGCGCTCTGTGTTCGCTTTTTGCTCATCATTTCTTAGGGTTTTTGAGGCATTTTTTATAAAGGTATCCTTACCACGGGACACCTCACCTCACCCTCCATGACAGCAAACCAGTTGGTCCGCGACCGCTTATTTAGTATTCACGGCTGACGCCAGCTGGGGACGCGCTTGGTAGGAGATGGTAACTCCCCCAAGGCTGCAACCTAATCATCCACATGTGACAGCACAGAGAAACATCACTATATGTAAAGCAATTTTTGTTCCTGGCTTCTAATTGTTATATTTCAACTTCTTATGTCTAAATACTGTCGAGAAACGACAACATTCAGCGCAAACTTTTTTTTTTTTACGACCACGGCCCTGAAAAATGTATTTATTGAGGGAAAAAACAACAACATGGAAATGTATATATAAATAAATAAATAAATATATATATATATATATATATATATATATATATATATATACACGTTCATGTGGTTTAATTAAAGAAACAAGCAATTAAGCCTGTTCCATTCTGGACACAGGACGTGTTAGCGCATTTTCGTGTTATGATTCAGTACGTTTGTTAGCTTTCAGTAAATATTTGTAAATTTTGGAAATGTTTATACATTCAATTGTGTAATGCATATATCTGTAAAAAAATATTATAAAGACGTTTCTTTATATTTGAAAAAAAATTATTTTCTCTTAAATCTAATTACCAGTTGTTTGTGGTTACTGAAATAGGACTCATAATTGAAAATATTCGAAATTGTAATCGTCCGAAAACTCCGTCAATTGTTGCATAGCTCTGATACTTTCAATTAAACTCAGAACACAAGCTTACTATTTCATTTGATGAGTTTCTTAATATCTTGGTGAAACTACGTGCTGCAGTATTTCGCACCAAATGAATGGGTTATTGAACGTACAAGGTGTAGAATGGGGACATATATATAATATATAAGCCCCTTAGGAGCCCTGAAGCCCGGCCCTCAGAGGTCCTATCGCGAAATGAACTTTTGCTGCACACATGGCAGGCCAAGACCTACAAAATGATATATACATCATGGGTCTAGGACTTATGGTTGCTGAGATATAGGGCGCTCCTTTATTAATATAGCTTATATAGTAAAAAACGGTACTTTATAAGCCCCCTTTTACGGCCCTCAGAGGTCAGATCGCGAAATGAACTTTTGATGTACACTTGGCAGGCCAAGACATACAAAATGATATATACATCATGGGTCTAGGACTTATGGTTGCTGAGATATAGGGCGCTCCTTTATTAATATAGCTTATATAGTAAAAAACGGTACTTTGTAAGCCCCCTTTTACGGCCCTCAGAGGTCAGATCGCGAAATGAACTTTTGCTGCACACATGGCAGGCCAAGACCTACAAAATGATATATACAACATGAGTCTAGGACTTATGGTTGTTGAGATTTAGGGTGATGACGGACAGACAGACAAAACGGGGACAATAGAGCATTTTTTTCGAAATGCTCTAAAAATCCCACTGGCATTAAAATTAGACAAAGACAGTCGAAAAATCACTTTAAAAGGTTCAGAAAATATTCGTTTTTTTCTAGATTTGTGAGTTTACTGGAAGAGGCCCCCCCTCCCCCCCCCCATCATTTTTTCGTTATACTGTCCTTGTTAGAGACATTCAAAGTCCAATGTTACGGGCTCGTTCGATGAACTCCGACATTCAAAGTCCAATGTTACGGGCTCGTTCGGTGAACTCCGTAAAATGTTACCGCGTTTGTTTTCTGTATTATTTATTGTGTGCCTGTTCATCTTGTATCAGTTCTGTAGCCTCCATCCGTTCTATCCTTGTATATATTTTGTATATTTAAATATACGCGCATTCAGGCTTGCGGAGCCGCCATATTTTTTTTCGGCTCCGGCTCCGGCTCCCACAAATTTTGACGGCTCCGGCTCCCACAAATTTTGACGGCTCCGGCTCCCTATTAAGATAGTATCACACGAGACAAAAAATTGTGTAATTGCTCCACGCTAACATCCCGCTGATAAAAAGTTATGCAAATTTTGCCGCGTTCACCCCCAGAGTCAGGAACTTGAAAAATATACGCATTGTCCATTGTCGGTTTTACTAAAAACAAACCATTTCAGTGCATCCAGAATTATATCATTATTTTCCATCGAGGTTTCTCTAGTCGCCATTTTCAAAAGTAATAAAAAGTTATTTCAATGATCAAATTAGCAAATAGTAAAATGATACATTATTTAAAATATTTTAAAGACTTCAGTATTTATATTTATTATTGATTAATTCGAAGTGACTATTCGGACCCGGGCAGGCCCGTAGCCAGGATTATTGCATTGGGGGGGGGGGGGAGAATTTTTTTTCGGCCGGGGGGGGGGCGTGCCGAAGAACTTATTCTGGGGTACAGCGGCGGATCTAGACAACTTTGACGGGGGGGGGGGCAAAACTTTGACCCCCGGGGGGCGGGGCGAAACTGTTTTCAGTGTTGAAAATTGGTCTTTGAACAAAAAATATTTCGATAATTTAATGATGCATTACCTAAACTTGCGATAACCGGAGGTGGGGGGGATATGCCCCCCGGCCTCTCCCCATAATTCCGCCCCTGGTGGGGTAGAAGAAATATTTGGGGGGGGGGGCGAAGTTGGAGGTGCGAAGCGCCGAAAGCTTGCGAACGGAGAGGAGGGGTTTTGGGAGGGGACCTCAGTGAGTCCCTTCCCCAAGAAATTTTTTGCAGTTCCATATCTGGAATGGTGCATTTTAGTACCGATTGTTTAGCTATTAATTAGAAATATATAATTTTAACTACGTTTCAATAATGCATGGCATGTTGCAGTTTTGTTAAAAATAATTTAAATAGTAAAGAGTTTTAATGACAAAAATTTATTGAGGCTGAGCAATTTCTGATTCCTGTTATAAATATATTGACCATTTGTTCTGCTACACAATTGTTACATAATAGATACCTGATTTATATCATTATACTGTTGGTTAAACGTACAACCCGGGAAGAACGACAAAGATGCACGAATATAGCTTAGCTATTTGTGTGATATTTCTTATAAAATATTGAAAACAAAGAACAGATCTATCAACAACAAATGACCAGTCGCAATTATTCAATTTAAAATAAAATTAATTCTGCTAAAAAGTAAATTTGCAAAATAAATAACATCACTCAGAAATCACGAAGTTTGTACTTTATTATTTTATTATACATATGTATAAAAGTGAAGTCAGAAGTCAATATTATTTTATTAACTTAAATAAGTTGCTAGTTGTCCTCAGAAGATATCAATATATAAAACTATTACAAGGTTACGAAAAGGGCCCACCGACAGACATTTCGGGTCCCTGGGCAGGGGTGAAACGGGCCCCCGTGCTGATATTAATATTTTCAAAAGTTGATTGGCCAGCTCAGTCCGGGCCTCTAAAACAAAATTGAACAAAATGATTGATGTTTTATAGCCTTTATTATTAAAATTTTGTCAAAAAGCTCAAATCATGCACGGGGGGGGGGGAGGGGGGACTCAGGTCATGAACGGGGGGGTGGGGTCAGCCCTCTAGCCCTCTCTGGCTACGGGCCTGGATCCGGGTACCAATAAACTCCGATTTTTATTCGGACCCCGTTCCAATAAACTCCGATTGTTATTCGGACCCGTGGCAAATATGCACTTAGCTTAGCTATACATAAACTTTATTATTGTTTTTTGTTTATTTTTTTATAATTGTTTGAATTGTATGATTTAATCGTTACTCAGTGTCTAGGGTTTCACTAAGCGGACTCTGTATTATTATTTTTTCGGGTTCCGTCTAATAAAAATTAAATATAGCTAAGCTTAGTGCATATTTGCCACGGGTCCGAATAACAATCGAATTTTATTGGGACCCGGGTCCGAATAGCCACAGCCTTATAAATGTATCTGCTCTGTTTCAGATATTCTGTTTATAATAAAATTGTTAAATACAGAAAGCTACCATTTTGTTTTTAGTCTATTACAAATTGTAGGAAGCAAACAATCAAACAAATTTGTAATTTTAAAGCTAAAAAAAAAATTCTGCTGTAAAAAATAAACCATTTGGGAGCCGTGGAGCCGCCAGATTTTTTCGGCTCCGGCTCCAGCAAAAAGTAGCGGCTCCCGGCTCCTCGGCTCCGGCTCCGCAAGCCTGCGCGCATTGCACACACCTATATATATGAACAAAAGTACTAGCCCTGCTGCGATGATGGCAATGTTTATTAGACAATAAAGTCTGTCAACATGAAATATAACCTTTATTTTTTTTTTTACTCACCTGGATTTATTAAAACATTTTTTCGACATCCCATTAGTCACAATTTAACACAGATGGTTGTACAAATAAGTTTTGTTTTTTTACTTGCTGTGTTAACTGTCTCGGTCAACAAAACACAACCCACGTTTTATTTGTATAATTGACTTCGCCCATTAGATGCCTACCGATGATTTCCGATTTGTATTTGTGTACATTCACTTTTCGTCCGTATGGTGGAACTTCAGCCATTTAATTAAATCGTTTGCTTCAGTCGTGTGGTTTATCTATTACTAGCTGTAACCTGCAAAACCTTTGCAAAGAGTTATATCCCCTTAGGTTTGATAAGTAGTTAAACGCAGAACCCAAATCGCTATTATATATATATATATATATATATATATATATATATATTTGTTCTTCCATCTGCGTTTTTTTAACCTAGTCAATTCCTACGGCCCGGGGGGGGGGGGTTACCACAGAATTCACCTAAAAAATCCTAAACTATTGACCAACAAGGAGTGTCAATTTGTGCCTGTGTTGGTCGTCAGATGTAGCATGGCGGAGGTCAACAGCAGATGGCCTTTGGGAACCTCTGAACGTCTGATTAATGATTATCGATACATACACACGAATGATTAAGTTGGATTGTGGAGCGGCGGGGGGGGGGAGTTATGTGTGTGTGGGGGGGTGAAGGTGTGGCCAGCTGTTGTGTCAATGATTGAACGGCTGGCTGCGTGTGAAATATCATTAACTGACCTAATTAATTATCGGCGATATTCAAAACCTCTTCCCTTGGGGGTGGGTGGACTCGTGTGTATTTTATGCCATTGCCACTAGTGGGCGAAGGTGGGGTGGGGGGGGGATGACTTTATTGTGAAGTTATTGGTTGCATAATTTAAATATCTGTCAGTCGGGGGCTGTTTATGGAATGGGGTGGGGTTGGGGGGGGGGGTAAAAATGTGACACGCTTGACATCTTGTTTGATACTGCACATTGATCTGTTCGCTTTGCTGTTGCCGTTATGGCGATGTACCTCCTGGCTGTCATCGTCTTGTCCCTGGCGGCGTGCTGTTGCCACGTTCGTGGGGGGTGGGGGTGGTGGGGGGGGAGACAAGTTCTACATGAGACATTTACTTACTTTTGTGAATTGTTAACATTGTCTTCTGTTTAAACAATGGCATGTTGTGACACACCGGGGGGGGGGGGCGTTGTCTATTTATATCACCGCACGTTCTGCTTGTGTTCTGATCATTTTTTATTTTTAATTATTAAAATTTGAATGAGATAAAGCGGCTAAACTATGTCATCGGTTCTCAAAATATGGGGCGTGGGGTCTCTGAGCTGATTTGAAGTAGGTCGTTCAAATTTTAATAAATCATTCATCGAATATATATATATATATATATATATATATATACAGTAGATTCCGCTTAATTGGGACATATCGGGACCGAGGCTTTTTGTCCCAATTAAGCGGCTGTCCCAATTAAACATAAAAATTTACTACTGGCTTCTTGGTTTAGTTTCTTTGAGCTTTGCCCCAAATAAACGGCTGTCCCAATTAAGCGGAATCCACTATATATATATACATATATCTCTATACCTATAAGAGGCATTTGCTGTCTGTCTGTCTGTCTGTCTGTTCCCTTATAACTCAAGATCCAGATAACCAAATAATGTGAAATTTGTTACACATACACATAATTACATGGGGAAGGTTATAGGACAGGTTTCGTTTCATCTCGATGGGTAGTTTAATTGTAATTTTTTTTTTTTTATTTTAGTATTTTACTATATTAAAGTAATCTCGACGGCGCCATAAATAAAATTCCTCTGTGACGTCATTTCCCGATTCGAATAGAACTTGCGCGCTGGTGCTGTATTGTGCCTTTGTGATGCAAAGAATTGTTGTTGTTTTTTCATGCTCCCTGATTTGTACAGTTTGAGGAAGATAAAGGAATGAAGAAGGATTTTAGAAGAAGTGTGAAGCCATAATAATAAGTATATATATATATATATATATATATATATATACAGAGAGAGAGAGAGAGGGAGAGGGAGGGAGAGAGAGAAAGAGAGAGAGAGGGGGGCAGGAGGAGAGAGAGAGGAAAGGAGGGTAGGAGGGGGATAGAGGAGGGAGGGGGATGGACAGGGGGAGAAAAAGGAGGGGGAGAGAGGGAGATGGGAGAGGGAGTAGGGGGAAGATGGAGAGAGAAAGGAAGGGGAGGGAGAGAGGGGGTAGGGAGAGAGAGAGGGGGAGGGAGGGAGAGAGAGAGGGTGGGAGAGAGGGAGGGAGAGAGATAAAGAGTGAGGGGGGCAGGGAGGGAGGAGAGAGAGGGAATGAGGGAGGGAGGAAGGGGGAGAGAGAGGGGGAGAGAGAGGTGGAAAGGGGGAGGGAGGAAAGGGGGAGAGAGGGAGATGGGAGAGGGAGTAGGGGGAGATGGAGAGAGAAAGGAAGGGAGGGAGAGAGGGGGTAGGGAGAGAGAGAGGGGGGAGGGAGGGAGAGAGATAAAGAGTGAGGGGGGGGGTAGGGAGGAGAGAGAGAGGGAATGAGGGGAGGGAGGAAGGGGGAGAGAGGGGGAGGGGAGAGAGAGAGAGGTGGAAAGGGGAGGGAGGGAGAAAGGAGGGAGAGAGGGGTTAGGGAGGGAGAGAGAGGAGGGAAGGAGAGAGGGAGGATGGACGTTGGGAGAGAAGGAGGGGGGGAGGTGAGGGAGGGAAAGGGAGAGAGGGGGAGGGAGGGAGGGGGAGAGAGAGGAAGGGAGAGAGGGGGTAGGGAGAAAACAGAAGGTAAACAGAAAGCCTTATTTTAAACCCGGGCAAAGCCGGGTACTTGCAACTAGTATATATATATATATATATATATATATATATATATATATATATATATATATATATATATATATTTGTTTGTTTATTTTATGTGTGTGTGACATACATTTTAGTGGCCTATAGAAATGCTAATCGCTGAACCAGCAGTCAGAAAACTTGGCACAGTGGTTTAAATTGTTCTTAGCTAATTATTTTTCTTTTAAATTGTCTGGATTTGGCTATTTTTCTTTTTTTTTCTTTAAACTAAAATTGACAGGCGCTTAACATCACACATGTATGTATGTGATCTTAATATGTAAAACATAGCAACAGTAATTATATTAGTCGGTGTGGTGTTCTCTCGATCCTGCGGCTATTTTTGTCTTGGTTCAAGTTTAACACAAAGAAATACTATGGGTGTTACTTGTTAACTCTACTCTTTCAGTTGTATTAAAAGCAAAGGGGTTACTACTCTGCCGGTGCCAAACCTTTGCGATGGAACTTGTCACTATTTTTAGTTTACAATACATCACAGCCTTTCATTTCTTTTTAATTCTTTCCCGGTGGGTCGCGAAAAACCGAAAAGGTTTCTTAATGGTTCGCGAATTGCAAACATTTGAGAAGTACTGCACTGTACCCTTACTTAGCCTCTCTTTCCCCCGACCCTGATAAACAAGCCCCTCCGACAGTTGTAGTTGATTTTAAAATGTTCTGTTACATACGTAGGAAACTGTGGAACTGCGTGGCGAACATAAATTAGGGTTAACTCCCTTAGTTATTGTTTGTCATTTACAAAGTTATTTACTGTCGATGTGAAATACTTTTTTTGTTGTTTTTACTATCGGACATTTTTAGCACACTAGAGCTGTACTCCATAGACTTTACTCCAGCGTGGCAATGTTCTATCTGTTACACTTGCTCTACGTGACACTTTACTCCATTGTGACACTTTACTCCAGTGTGACAAATGGTCTGTTCTTCCACTTGTTCCACCCGACATTCCAGTCACTGCATTCGTTGGGCATAAACCTGTTGACACCAGAATCAAGGGCTGCCCGTGAGAGATGTCGGTCACTTGTGACTAAAACATTCGTTAAACATTGAGTCGATTGAGTGGCCAGATGTTTCATTACGCGTCGATTGATTGTTTATCATCATTTTTTTAAAATCATCATTGCTTGACAGACGTGCTAACTGGTTGATGTAAAAATAAAAGAAATGAAATCCACATTTATTTAACCAGCGCGGTGTTGTCACACTGCGATACGTGTTACTAATTCGAACCATTGTGCTACTTAAACGACAACGACGACATTCTGGCTACACTGAACCAGCGGCCCACTCCCAAAAACCGCGGGGGTTATGAACTGTCGAAATGTATGATGGACAGCACATTCTGCGTCATCTGGGAACTCACACATTCATGTGAACGGTGCTATTGTTTTTTTTTTCCCCGTTCTTGTTCTCTAACGACTCCATTACGATCATAATGCCCATTTGGATTTAAAAAAAAAAGATATTTCCCATAATGCAATATTGATGTCAGAGATGGGTGTGTCTGCAAACCCCCCCCCCCTCCCAACCCCTCTCCAGTCTCAGGATGCAAGCTCCAGGTTATCGGTAAATTGATTTCATCGTCAATATGCATTGCCTCCCCTTTAAGCAGAGGGAACAGAAAACAAAACAAAAAAAAAGGAGTATTTCCCCTTTCTTTGAAAAAAACCTGCCTCCGTCGCGAGCCGATCGTCTCCCCTTGTCTCTCGCTCACGAGTCGAGTCCACGCTTCTTCCCCCCACCTCCTTCATCACACCCATCTCCCGGATACGGAATTGGGGGCAGTCAGTCAGGCGGGTACCGGGTGTTTTGGTTTCCCGGCAGCCGCGCACGTACGTACGTCCAAGGTGTAATAATTTCTTTCTTGATGGGGGAGACTTGTTGAATATTACGTTGTTTTACTTTCACAAGAGAGGTTGGGGCTCATGTTGGGTTTTTTCTGTGTGGTATTTGCTCACTGCCATCTGTGTTTTTTTTTTTAATGTCATTGCTGTGGATACAATGAGATGATACCAGCATCTTTTTTAGCTTTGTGGTTTGTGAAAACAGTGTGTGTCGCTGCGTTGTCTGTCGTTGGTTGTTATTATTATTATTGTTTGTTAGGTAAGATTGGTTGATTTCGTATGGACACTTTTTGTTTTCTGTAAGACTTTTTCTTTCCACCCCTTCCCCCGGCAAAGTTTTTGTTTTGTTTCCGTCTGCTCTTTGTGAGACGCTTTTCGTTAAATGTAAAAATAAAAAAAAAATATTCATTGTAGCCCACGGTTCGAAAACATTGCCCACCAATGTTATAGTGTATTAACCGACTACAGTTTTTAATTTTGAGTGTTTTTGATTCGCGTGACATAAAGACAGGAGGGGTGGGGTACGGATTGTTGTGCGGTAAAGCGATTGTCGTGCCGTAAAGCGCTTGACTGTCGACCTGAGGGTCGATCTCCGGTCCAGGGCCAAAGGATATTTGGGGTCACGGTGAAAGTTTCCTCTGTATCTCCCGTGGTGCCCCCATGGCGATTGCACTATCGGCTGTGGTGAGGATGCAAGAAGGGCACAAATCCGCCACTCATCGTGTGACTGTTAAATATTCATTTCCCCTGAAGACTAACATATTTAACCCTAGACCAACCAAGGGCAAACTATGGCCAGCGGGCCAAATACAGCTCTCTGAACTGTTTCATCCGGCCCGACGGACTGTTTCATCCGGCCCGACGGACTGTTTCATCCGGACCGACGGACTGTTTAATCCGGCCCGACGGACTGTTTCATCCTGCCCGACGGACTGTTTCATCCGGACCGCCGGACTGTTTCATCCGGCCGCCACTCGTTTCAGAGTGAAGCGCAGCACTAGCCTGTTAGGTTATGACGTCAATATTTAATTTATTTTAGTTCATTTCAACACTCCATTATAGTTTCTTTTGATCTGGCCGGCCGACTTAATTTACCACCCCTATGTGACCCGCGACTTTGAAAGTTTGCCCACCCCTGCCCTAGACCGGCAGCTGATTCAACTTGGTCATTATATGACGGTTTTAATTCACTTGCCCCGAATACCAACATATTAACCCTAGACCAGCAGTTGATTCAACTCAGTCATTATGTGACGTTTTAATTCACTTGCCCCGAAGACCAACATATTAACCCTATACCAGCAGTTGATTCAACTCAGTCATTATGTGACGTTTTAATTCACTTGCCCCGAAGACCAACATATTAACCCTCTGACGACCAACTGTTGGTTCCGGAAAAAAGTCACTAGCTGACACCCCCCCCCCCTTTCCCCTTGTTTTTTTGTAATCAATAACCCCCGTATCGGAATTGATTATGGTTCAGCAAAAACTACCCAACCCCGTCAACCCCTGGTGTGTTTGATCAAGTCATTGACTTTGGAACAGATTGGTTTTCTTAAAACTATTTTAAACATGAGTCCCCCCCCCCCACCCAGTCTTTGTTTATTTTAAACCACCGAAAGAATTTCGAGTTGAAGTTTTCTGCGGCCTATATTGGTTGTGTAGGCAAGTGCACATCATCTGCGGTGTATTTGTGTGGTTTAGTTCGGGACGTCTGCAGTGTATTTGTGTGGTTTAGTTCGGGACATCTGCGGTGTATTTGTGTGGTTTAGTTCGGGACATCTGCGGTGTATTTGTGTGGTTTAGTTCGGGGACAAAAAGAACAATAAAAACTTTTTTTTTTGTTTGAACTTTTTTTGATTTTTTTCTTTCTTTGGGTCATGTATTTTTTTATTGTACATTGTTTTTTTCTTAATCTTCATTAAAAAAATATATTAAATTACATTATGCTTACACGGGGGGGGGGGGGGACAGGAAATGAATTTACAACATATCCAGCCTGTCTTGATTTTGAATAAACTGGCTAACATCTCCTCTGATACACATTACCTGAGACATCGCCCCTCTGGCTTTCGAATGTACTGTGTTCCAGTCCATCTCCGCCTACGACGCTGGATTTCCCCCCCCCTCCCCAATGTCTTTGGGATTCAGTGACGCCCTTTCCCCAACAAGTGTAGCCTGTTTTTCATTTCATCTTTAGGCCTGCCCACCGATAACTGACTGTCCTGCTTTATTGTGGGCCGCTGCCACCAGTTGTACGATACATCGTGTAATTTAAGGGGCGTATATGTATGTTTGTGGTGTGTGTGTGTTTGTGAATGGGGTGGGGGTGGGAGACAGGGGCAGCAGCGTAACTAACGTTTGTAGCGCCCTGTGTGTGGGCTCTGAAAATGTCGCCACATTCCAGCGCCGAAATATGCTAAAGCGGGACAAATGCCGCCCCTGACTGGCTAAGTTATTGCGGCCCGCCACCCCTTCCTCCCACTTCTTCCACCTTTCTCCAACAGCCCCACCCTCCATGTTACTACTCCACTGGATTTAGGTAAATGTGAAGAATTTCATTTTCTTCACTTCCGCCTATGACAGAAATGGTGTGCGCCGCACCAGATTGACTGTTCGTGGCATTGGTTGGTGCTGTAATCTCTAAGCCGTTCACCATTTTGGGTTTCCCGTCATTTCACTCGTGGGGGTGGTCCCGGTTTGGTTATATCGGGAAACAGACATAATCTCAATTGAGCATGCAGTAGGCCTAATGCTTACGTGGAAGGGGATTAGACGGGTAAAATTAGAAACAAGGGAAATAATAATTTGACATTTACTTTTCAACTTGGCGCTGAATTTGACAGATAATGTCTCACTTAACCGTTTCCCCCGAGATTGGTCACGGCAGTTCCAACGGTCCTTATTAACAGTATGGCAAACAACTTCCAGCGCACCGACCCATGTAAACATGCACCATCGACCATCTGTTTTTTTTTTTAAATTGGAAGTATATAAAGTCTTGACGTTGAACTAATTAAAGAAGTTTTACTTCTGTCACCCCCCATGGTTGTTGTTGTTGTTGTGTTTTTAAAGGACATATTAGACAATCATTTTTTTTTGTTTGTTTATTAAACAAACGTCTACTTGACAGTGTGGTGGATTGATTTGGTTGTTAATACAAACACATATTTCTTGTATTTATAAAAAATGAGTGTTATTGTATTGTTAACTCGCTGGTGAAGTTGCCTGTAGTTAACCATAATGTTACTTTCAAATAGCTGTAACATAACAAGCAAAGTCTACCCGTGCTGTTATATAGGTCGGTGGTTTTTGTTTTTTCATTTTTTGACTTATTACGTTGTATGGTGCAGTGTTTTATTAGTCAAGGCTCTCCACTTGTCCGTGTGTGGTACTACAGTCTCTGTATATACACTTACACTGTTGGTCGTTGGTATTTGTACTGGGGCACTCGTGATCCTGTCCTCTACCCAACCCTCAGCCCCCCCCCCACTCTAATAGTTGTTGGTGACTAAACAGTACTTTGACTTGTACTCAGGCCTGTCACGTTCCACCAGTTGTAATGCCTTTGGATGCCGTAGAGATACCTGTTGTTGTGTAATATACGATGGCTGTGGAGTACCATCACCACCGCACACTTCACCCCCCCCCCCACACAAAATGTTGTCAACAGGGCTGCCAATTTGTATAATCTTTATCCGGTTCTAGATATTTTTTTGGAGCCATCTAGATATAAGAAAAAGCAATCATATAATACATTGTGTTTTCCTTTCATTAAATATACATTTATGATTTTTTTAATGTTTATATATATATATATATATATATATATATATATATATATATATATATATATATAGAGAGAGAGAGAGAGAGAGAGACACTCGTGTGGAGAGGCCAAACTCCCATCGGGCGCCTCGCCAGGTGGCGGATAGGGGAAAGCTCGCCAGATATGGTGAGTGCCGATGAAATACAATTCTCGGGGCGGACCAAAGCAGGCAACTAATGCCTTGTAGTTAGTGGAGGGATCCACAAAGGCTAAGGGACCTAACCTTAAACAAAGGCAGCTACCCACAAGGCTGTGAAGGGCAACACCCTAGTGGTTGTGGACAGGGCTAACTACCCAGTCATGTAAAAAAAAACACTAGTTACGAAAGCCAATCAACAATTCAAAAACCGGACTGATTCAAATGGAAACCGACCTTCGCATGATCACGGACATGATTACTGGCTAGCGACTTGGAACGTGTTAAGCCTATACAGAGCAGGAGCCCTAACCCGCCTCACTGAACAGCTTAGAAAATACAAAATAAAAATAGCAGCACTCCAAGAAATCAGATGGAAAAATTCAGACATACTAAAAACAACAGAGTATACCATCTTTTATAGTGGAAACACCACAAATACATTAGGAACAGGTTTTGCCGTCAGGAAAAACATCCTCAATCAAATAATTGGCTTTAAACCAACCAATGAAAGATTGTGCAGCCTCAGGATTCGTGGCAAAATGTTCAATATGACCCTAATATGTGCCCATGCACCCACTGAAGATTCAGAAGGGAACACCAAAGAGGAATTCTATGATGCCCTAGAAAGGTTATATGAAGAAGCACCTAGACATGATATCAAATTAGTGTTAGGAGACTTCAACGCTAAGATTGGCAAAGAAACAGTATACAGACAGACAATTGGAAGCTACAGTCTACATGAAGAAAGCAACGATAATGGAACGCGTCTGATTGATTTTGCATCTGGCAAAGGCATGACCATTAGTAGCACTAAGTTTCCACACAAAAGAATACACAAAGAAACATGGAGGTCACCAGATGGGGTGACAAGAAATCAAATAGATCATGTGCTAATAGACAGGCGACATGGTTCAGATATTCAAGATGTCAGAAGCTTCAGAGGAGCAGATGCCGACACAGACCACATGTTAGTCAAAATAAAGTATAGACAAAGAATAAGTATCTTTCACAACACAAAAGCAAAGATAACAAACCAATTTGACTGTGAAAAACTAATAAAAGAGCCACAAACAAAAGAAAAATATGCACAAGAAATTAAAAGCAAACTAGAAACACTAGATATAGATAATACTGAAAATCTAAATAGCAACTGGGAAAAGATTAAACAAACCATAAAAAACACAGCGGAAAGTGTCATAGGGTACAAGCAAAAGAAGAAAAGAGCTGAATGGTATGACGATGAATGCAAAAAAGAAGTGGAAGAACGAAACAAATTGAGGATAATAATGCTACAAAAAGCTACAAGAAAGTCAACTCACGCATACACTGAGGCTAGAAGGAAGGCCACCAAAATATGCAGAAAGAAAAAACGTGAATGGGAAAAGGGAAAACTAGTAAAACTAGAGGAATACTCAAAGAAAAAGAAACAAGAAAAATGTACATGGCCATCAAAGAGGAAAGTAACGGCTTCCAAGCAAGATCTCACATGTGTCTTAACAAATCAGGCGACCTGCTTATAGAAAATGAAATGGTTCTAGAAAGGTGGGCGGAATATTTTGAAGAAATGCTGAACATTAAAACTGACAGCGAAAATGATGTACCAAACATTGCAGAGGACGATGGGGCAGAAATAGAAGAACCAACCATAGAAGAAATAAATAATATTATTAAAAAGACCAAAAACAATAAAGCACCAGGAGAAGATAACATAAATGCTGAGTTACTCAAATATGGAGGACGCACACTACACTTAGAAATACACAGGATGGTCAATAAAATATGGAAAGAAGAGATAATGCCAACAGAATGGGAAACAGCCTTAATAGTTCCGCTACACAAGAAAGGTTCGAAACTTAACTGCAACAACTACAGAGGAATCTCACTTCTCAACACTGTTTATAAAATACTAACAAAAATAATAGCCTGCAGAATAGGGAATTTCAGTGAAACAGTATTAGGTGACTATCAATGTGGTTTCAGGCCTAGCAGAGCAACCACAGACCACATCTTTTCCCTTCGAAACACTCTAGAAAAATGTTATGAGCATAATATAAACCTACATCAGCTGTACATAGATTTCAAGATGGCATATGACAGCATCAATATAAATTATCTTTACAAAACATTGCAGGAGTTGTGTATCCCCAACAAGCTCATTAGACTAGTACGTATGACATTAAACAACTCAAGAAGCAAAGTGAAAATCCAAGAGGAAAGCTCAAGAGAATTTAAAGTAAACCAAGGACTTAGACAAGGAGACTCCCTTTCGTGCATACTTTTCAACTTAACCCTAGAAAAAGTCATAAGAAACGTACAGTTGGATAAGCGAGGAACTATAACACACTACCTCAGAAGTGAAAAAACAAAGTCTATGAAAACAGGAACAATATTTACAGAACCCATCCAATACCTTGCATATGCTGATGACATAACATTGATAGGAAAGCAAAGCAAGGATATAGCAAAAGCATACATAGAATTAGAAACAGCAGCTCAGAAAGCAGGTTTAACAGTAAACGAAACAAAGACTCAATATATGCTGTTACAAAGAAATGAAAAAGAAGGAAGAGAAAATTTTTTCAAAATCAGTGATAGAGCATTTGATATAGTAGAAAACTTTAAATACCTGGGATCAACCATAAGTGAGAAAAACGATATAATGATAGAGATAAAAAACAGAATAGAAGTAGGAAACAGAATATATTATACACTGCATAAAATACTGAAAAAACAGACTGATCTCCAGAAAAATTAAAAAAACCATATACAAGACAATGATCCGGCCAGCAGTAACATATGATAGCGAAACATGGACCATCAGCAAACAAGCAGAAAATATGCTAAACACTTGGGAAAGGAAAATATTTAGGAAAATATATGGGCCAGTAAAGGACAATAACGAGTGGAGAAGTAGAACCAATTCAGAGCTGTACGAACTGTATGAAGAACCAAATATAACAGCTGAAATTAAAAGGAATAGATTAAGGTGGGTAGGGCACATAGAAAGAATGGAAAACAACAGAGGTCCAAAAAACAATTTATAAGACAACACCTAATGAGAAAAGGCCTAAAGGCAGGCCAAGAAGCAGATGGTTGGAGGAAGTGGAGAAAGACCTTAAAGCCATAGGAGTGAGAGAGTGGAGGAAGAAGACCATGGATCGGGAAAAGTGGAGAAGTGTAGTATAGCAGGCCAGGGCCCTAAATGGGCTGTAGAGCCAAAGGAAGAAGAAGATATATATATATATATATATATATATATATATATATATATATATATAGAGAGAGAGAGAGAGAGAGAGAGAGAGAGAGAGAGATTAGATACATGTAACTAGAAATGTATTTATCTATTTCTGGATAAATATTCGGGGGAAAAGTTGGCAGCCGTGGTTACCAAATAACGCAGACGATCGCTGCTGCACGTCAATGTTCCTCGATTACTTCCTACTATTTTTACTTCGCATCTGCTGAATAAAGTCCTGGATATTGGACTTGATATTGATTCCGGTTTATTTCTTCTTTTGTTGTTGTTTAGCGATTTTCTGATTGACTTACACCCCAGTGTTGGTTGAATTACTAATTTAATTTCGCCAATTAAATGGTTGGAAAAAAAAATCAGTGTTATTGTGCCAGAGTTTTTTTTTTTTTATTTGAATTGATTTGAAAGTGTTGTCTATATCTGTGTAAATAGAGTTTGACTAAAGATTAGTACACAGACTTTCACGGTTGAAAACACCTTTTTTGTTCAACGGCATCTCCCGGGGGGGGGGGGTTGATTAATACGAAGTCTCTCGATTGAAAAAGTGAATGTCACTTTCCACCATTATTGAAAGTTTTTGTTTTCAATAGCAGGAGAGTTGTTTCACGCAGGCTGTTTGCGGACTTTGATTTTTGGGGTAGAGTGGTAAGTGACTTTAGTGGGATACTTCTCTGAGGGGCGTGTCTCATTATTTCACGTTGGACACGGGGAAATAGCTCTCTCGAACAATCCAACTAAAACGGGCCCGGTGGGTGTGGGGGGGATGGGGTTGGCACGTAATGATGGCGATTCACTGGCGTCAGTGTTTTTTCGCTTAGTAAAATCTTCATATCCCATGCTTTGCGTGGTGTTCTCTAAATGGCGCTAAAGATGATTGTACCACCTGTTTTGATGATCTTGCGATAATGGTATGTGGTTCACTGGAACTCACACTTATTATCAGGTATTATATATATATATATATATATATATATATATATATATATATATATATATATATATATATTAGCTGTACCCTGCAAAATCTTTTGCATAGACTTATATCCTTATTGGCTTGATCGGTAGGCTAGGTTATTTTTGGTTTCGGGCATATCCGATTTTTTTCATAATTGTATTTTAAACTGGAATACTATTGTATTAATTCTTAACTTTCGATTTAACGCAGAGCCCAAATCGCTTATATATTGGAGTAATTTTAATTTAGCAAACTGGACTAGAGAATTAAAAACCATTCAAAACATTAAGGTGAAGGTTTTGTGGAATCAATATATATATATTTTTTAATCTAATGGTTTGTTTCGTGTCTATTTGCCAAACAATCGAATAGGCTCGCGTGAGAATTGATCCAACTTTTTTGTTCAGCCTGTTTGCAATGTTGGAGGGCAGGTGGAAGATGTAGACAATGGGGTGGAAAATTCTACAGGCTTGTTTAAACCATTACGTTGCAATCGGTCAGTGCTTGGAATGTATTGTTTCATTGACTGTTTACAATATAACTACATCACCCCTCCCATTTTACACTTTTTTTTTGTGATCTTTTCAAAATAACGACATTAAGTGCGACCTTAGTCCAATAAATGGGTGGCTAGCAACGGGCGTCACGTCCATTAGTTACCAACAGCTTGTTGTCTTTTTTGATATATTCATTACGTACTTAAAACTGCAATCCTATGACGTCTGCTTATTCCTGCTGTCTCCGAATGATGCCGTATAGCTGAGACACATATACTTTCGAAATCAGACAAGGAACGCGTTTAATAACACTTCATTTTAATTTAAAAAAAAATAAAAAAATTGCGAAAAGCCACACAATCTTGCAACACTGATGTTCAAACGTGGCCCGCGGGTATCTGCCTGGACTATTCCCAGCATTGGTGGTGCGACCTCTGAGTGGGGGGGGGGACGGTTGTCTATGTAATCTGTTGACTCTGTTCGTAATAACCAGTTCTGGTATTAAAAGCCAGTATAAAGCTGTATAAGGCTGTATAAAGCTGTATTGAGGCTGTACAAGCTGTACAAATACTTGGCGTTTTTCTGTTCATGTATGTCGGTGACTGTGAAAATGTCAACAGGTTACAAAAAAAAAAGTCAATAGTAAAAACGTCAACACCGCAAACAAACAAAAATGTGGATTGAAAAAGTTGGGTGGAACAAAACATTACAATAAATAAGTCAGCAGTCAACCGGTATAATAAACATTGTTAGTGAACAAAGATATATATCATCCCCTGTGTGCATTTGAAAAAGGTATCGGTAATGTGAACACAATTTTGTCTAAAGTGAACAATAAAACTTGACTCCACGTTAAGAAGTGAAAGTGAAGATCCATCAGTAATCCAGGAAGCACGGGGAATATTTGAAAACATTTAGCATTTTATTCCCGCTTCAATTATTCACTTCCGGTGTATCGAGATATTTGATCGTCCAAGGTGGTCAAGGGGCCGTCCAGTCTTTGTCCTAACGGTTGATGTTTCAATGACCATGTCAACTAGCCTTGGGACACACGCTTTACTCAACAACTCCATTGAGTGAAAGAGCGATGGGGCTATTTGTATTGTCGGAGGATCACACAACATTGAGTTGTTTATTTAATACTGACCAGACTTTTGTTCGGATATTAGGGACTGGACTTGTGTTGTTTAAAAAGACGGATCGGGCATTCAGTGAAACCGTTTTTACTCATAACATGGGGGGGGGGGGGGGGCGTTGTCATTGTTTACTATAGTAAACAACTAAATGCATACATTCTACCAACATGTGTAAAAGGCGAATCTACTTTTATTCATTTTTTTATGTTCGTCCGTTTCCTTTTTTTTACCTATACTTTTTTTTTTAAACCCCAAATTTTTCTAACTTATTTTTTTTTTAACTCTCTGTTGACCTTTTGTACCTGTTGACATCTTTACTGTTGACTTTATTACCGTTAGTTGTTTTACGTGTTGACATTTTTTTTATTACCGCTCATTACGTAAATAGCATTTATTAAGACGTCAATTCTATACATTTGTTTGGACCCAAGTTTGTTTACTGCTGTGTATGTAAGGCAAGTTTGCCGTTTTTGTGGACCCCCCCCCCCCGCTCCACTCCTCCCCCAACTCGTCCGTCTGCTGAATGTGGAGACATTCTTGCATTGTGAACGTGTGTGAACAATGCGTCAGTATCGGCTTTTATCAAACACCGATACGCATGTAATCGGTATCGATTGAACGTCGGGCGGACGGCTCGTACGTGCATTTTTTTATATGTGCGGGCAGATTCGTTTGAATTGTTCACTCTAGTTGACATGTATTTGTGGGCTTCAAGTTGCGCATTAAAAAAAAACGATTGTTATTAAAGTGCGATTACTTCCTCCAGGAATAAACCCAATCGTAAACAATGGAGAAAGAGGCGCTCGTTGAATGGCAGAGATGTGTTACAAGTCAATTTCGAATGATGGAAAGTTGTCTTCTGCAATCTTTCTAGCCAACTCAACTTTAATTTGATTTTTTTTTTAATCCTAAGAATTTTAATTTAATTAAAAAAAACAACAATAACTGCTGTTTAAGATTTCTGGTGCAAAATAATAAATGACTTTACGTTCTGTAGATTAGTTTCTACTTTTGGTGGTGTGCTAAACTGGCTACTCTCCCCTGTCCCCTGTTTACATTTGTTGCCAGTACCTGGAGATGACACTGTTGTGGTGATGTGCCGTCATCGCTCGTTGAGTTTGTCCAACGATACAAGGGTACATAACCCGGAGTTAACAGTTGCATGACTTTATTGTTTTTATTGTTGTCCACCCTTTGATCCGAGAATCTTGAAAGGATTCTTCCGCCTGGCTGAACTTTTTTATGCCAGATTTTTGAGTGTTATTTGTTTGGTTTATTTAGGCGCGTCGTCGCAACAGGTCTCGGATGATTTGTGTGCGCTTTTTGTAAAACGGCACAGAGGCTAGACTGGAAGTAAATTCACGTGATAGGCGCTCCAGGTCTTATGATCGAACCCTGCTGCGTATTTATTTGTCGTTCAGACAAGATTTTGTTTGACATGTAATCAATGTGTGGATTTAGAAAAAAAAAATTAAATAACTGGAGGCAAACATTGTCGTTATTTTTAAAAAGGGATTATAGGAAGTTGTTTATTGGTGATGATTATAGGAAGTTGTTTATTGGTGATGATTGTAGGAAGTTGTTTATTGGTGATGATTGTAGGAAGTTGTTTATTGGTGATGATTGTAGGAAGTTGTTTATTGGTGATGATTGTAGGAAGTTGTTTATTGGTGATGATTGTAGGAAGTTGTTTATTGGTGATGATTATAGGAAGTTGGTCATTGGTGATGATTGTAGGAAGTTGTTTATTGGTGATGATTATAGGAAGTTGTTTATTGGTGATGATTATAGGAAGTTGTTTATTGGTGATGATTATAGGAAGTTGTTTATTGGTGATGATTGTAGGAAGTTGTTTATTGGTGATGATTGTAGGAAGTTGTTTATTGGTGATGATTGTAGGAAGTTGTTTATTGGTGATGATTGTAAGAAGTTGTTTATTGGTGATGATTGTAGGAAGTTGTTTATTGGTGATGATTATAGGAAGTTGGTCATTGGTGATGATTGTAGGAAGTTGTTTATTGGTGATGATTATAGGAAGTTGGTCATTGGTGATGATTGTAGGAAGTTGGTCATTGGTGATGATTGTAGGAAGTGGTTTATTTGTGATGATTATAGGAAGTTGGTCATTGGTGATGATTATAGGAAGTTGGTCATTGGTGATGATTATAGGAAGTTGGTCATTGGTGATGATTATAGGAAGTTGGTCATTGGTGATGATTGTAGGAAGTTGGTCATTGGTGATGATTGTAGGAAGTTGGTCATTGGTGATGATTGTAGGAAGTTGGTCATTGGTGATGATTGTAGGAAGTTGGTCATTGGTGATGATTGTAGGAAGTTGGTCATTGGTGATGATTGTAGGAAGTTGGTCATTGGTGATGATTGTAGGAAGTTGGTCATTGGTGATGATTGTAGGAAATTGGTCATTGGTGGTAGTTTAAGACATGCGAAGCCACCCCCACCCCCACCCCCCTTTCCCCGTCCCACCACCGTGCGTGTCTCGGTTAATATTTTTAAACGTTGCCATGGCATTCTATTGATCACCTATTAAACAGTCACACGCTGTAATCAAACCAACCCAGCTCCCCCCTCCCCCATCTAACACTTTTCCCTCCTGAGTAAGTTCAACATTGCAGGGGTTAGTGTTTTTTTCCCCTTTCTTTTTAAAAATCTGCCTGACACCCGTCTCCTGGCTCCTATGATGTATGTCGGAACTATGGATTTCTTCAAGTGCTGTCTCATTGTTTTCCACCCATTGATTCATCCCCCCCACCCCCATTGCCCACCCTTAGCGCGCGCGCGCCTGACGATCAGCCATTGATGGGCGTCAACAAAAGGAGCAGTAACTCGCCTCCTTCAGACCCGATAAGGAGTTTGAGTCGAGAGGGAAAGATAACTCTCACTTTTATTTTTGCGGTGACTGTTCGGGAAGGGGTATAACTCTCAGAGACGCAATTGTTTCACCGACGGGCGAAAATTGTTATCATATTCGGGAAATAGAAAAAAAACAACAACACGAGGAGGAAATGTGGTGTTCTTAGTTTTGTTTCAGTGATGTAGTGCAAGTGTAAAACTAATTCTTGTGTTATTGACTAAGTGGCCAGAATGGACCACCCAGTGGCGTAGCGAGCTTAACTCGTGCCTTATAACTCGCGCCCTATTTAGCGCCCCCCCCCCAATTTGAAAACCGTATAATATTATATGTAACATATACCCTTTGGCGCCCCTTTGTGAGTAGCGCCCGGGGCATGATGCCCCCTTACCCCCCCCCTCTACGCCACTGAGACCACCACAATGCGGCGAGAAATGGTCATTGGTCTTTTGGGCCGCAACAAAACTAAAATATATTGAGTGATTCGTGGCATGAAGTATGTTTGTTTTGTTTTTCGAAAAAGAAAACAACACGAAATTAGCCTTACATGAAAAAATTGTTCATGCATGTTGAATTACATACCATTTCTTGATCGGGTCTAATACGTAGTGTAGGTTCAGCCCGAGTTGTCGAGCAGCAGGCCGGATACCGGAACACTTTCTTTTCCACCGCTCGTCAGGGGCTTACATGTGCCAGCACGTTCGCGTAACAGGAATGTCTCCTTGGACAATTAACCGTTAGAATTCTTCGGGGGGGGGGGGAAGCCATTTCACCCCCATTTCACGGTTCATTGTATGGCTTTGCATTCTCCGCGGCTAGTTGGCCGGCGCTATAAAAAGTTTCTAATCATCTTGAAATGTGGTTGGAGCTTCGGGGCTGTAATTGTTGACCCCCCTCCACCTCCCCCCTTCGGGCCAACTCACCACCACTCTAACCTTTTTTATTTTTAACAGGTTCCTGTCTTAATTTAATTCTCCGCGTATCCTCAGGTTGGCTTACGTCATTGTTCCACCTCTGACGTCACACCCTTGATGCCCCCCCCCCTCTTGCCACTCAATACTGAGTTGATTGGTGATCACTTGGTTGGAACTTAATTCAAAAACTTTTCATAGCGGTGGATTTAATAAGAAACTGAGTGTGTTGATTGAACATTACGGAGGGCAGCTGTTTGATTCTTTCAACGTACAGCACCTGGGTTATAGGGTGTGTGTGTGTGTGTGTGGGCGGGGTGTACTTGACATTCGTGGGGTCTTGGGAGTTCATTAATCCGTGAACCTGACAGGAGGGTGGTAGAGGGGGTGGTGTATATAAAATGTTGGAAACGGTGCCGTGACCTGGTGTTCAAATGTACCACACACGAAAACAATCTTGAGATAGCGTAGTGGCTGACAATGTTCTCGACATCTTAACAACAGAAAGGAATTGATTTATTTGATTGTGTGTTATTATTTAAATTTTATAAATATAGGTTGAAGTAAGAATTGATACTTTGATGAAAATCTCAAATCCGTTGAACGTTTATTAAACTTGTCTTCCACAATAAGGGATCGGTATTTGTGTTCAATAAAAAGGTGAAATCCGGTGATCAAACATTCACATTTCATGTTCTCAACAATCAGTAATCGATATTTGTTATCAATACAAAACTGAAAAAAAAAAAGTTGATCGTCTGCGTATATTGCACGTTTTCAACCGGAAGGAATTGATAGTTTATTCTTGTGCGCGTGTTTTGTTTTGTTATTCTAATAAAGTGTTAAAACGTGAGTTGTGTTGTTAGCCTAACTGTGTTGGACCATGGTGGTGCTGTTGTTAGCCTAACTGTGTTGGACCATGATGGTGCTGTTGTTAGCCTAACTGTGTTGGACCATGGTGGTGCTGTTGTTAGCCTAACTGTGTTGGACCATGGTGGTGCTGTTGTTAGCCTAACTGTGTTGGACCATGGTGGTGCTGTTGTTAGCCTAACTGTTGAACCCTGGTGGTGCTGTCGTCGTACTCGCTCACCTCGGACACAGAAGGATGTGAGTGTACGTCGGCGCCCCCCACCCCACCCCCTCTTCTCATGACGGTCGTCTTACTTCTGATGGGCGTGAGCTGCTCCAAGTCAGCTGTGTTTACATCCCAGTCAGGTAGTGTACTCACCCTCTGTTTGTCTGATTTGTGTGTGTACGGTGTCATGTTTGAATGTTCCCCGTTTTTTTCTCTTTTTTCTTTCCCATTGATCCCCTCTTGTCTTGTGTGTGTGTGTGCGCGCGCGTGTGTGTGTGATGTTTCTAGGTGTGAATGGTAGGAACATTGAGGTTATTTATTTCTCTGTTCCGCCTATGTCAGTCCGACCTTTCTATCTGCCTGTCTCTCTGTCCGTCTTTGCCGTTATTGTCCCTATTTGATAACAAACCAAGTTTTATTAATTTCATCCATATATACCAGTCACATTTAAACACTTTCCTTTCCTTAAAATAACAATATAAAATACAACAATATATAAATAACAATATAAAATACAATAATATATAAATAACAATATAAAATACAATAATATATAAATAACAATATAAAAGACAACAATATATAAATAACAATATAAAATACAACAATATGTAAATAACAATATAAAATACAACAACATATAAATAACAATATAAAACACAACAATATATAAATAACAATATAAAAAAATACAACAATATATAAATAACAATATAAAATACAACAATATATAAATAACAATATACAATACACCAATATGTAAATAACAATATAAAATACAACAACATATAAATAACAATATAAAACACAACAATATATAAATAACAATATAAAAAAATACAACAATATATAAATAACAGTATAAAATACAACAATATATATATAACAATATAAAATACAATAACAGACAGCTGTTTACGCTCTAACCCACTTTCTCTGCTAATTAATTTTTTTTTCTTATTTCAAATTTAAAGAAAAAACAACATTTAGCTAGCATCTAAATTATTAAAACCCAAAAAATCATTAATGTTTTGGATCATCATTGATATGACGGCTCTCAACCTTTTTCCGCGAATGTACCCCAAAGGATGTGAGTGTATGTCAGCGGTACCCCCTGACATGTGTCCGTACCGTCACTTGGGAACCGCGGATCTAGAGGTACGCGTGCAGCCATTTTTGCCTGAAACAAAACGGTCACGTGTTGGCTAAAAACAACCCGGCTGCCGTGTATCTGCTTAATTTTTATGTACGCCGGGCATTGATAAAGATTTAGCTGTACGGTCTGTTGAACAGAGAAACAGTAAACTAACCCATTAACAAAGAAACCAATTTTAAAGTTCTTAAAAAATGCTGCGTTGGATCGGTCAACATTTCGTTACCGTGGGAGCACGGGCAGGGGACGGGGGGGGGGGGAGAACGCATGAATGGATTGATTGGGTTCAATCTCTTGCTTGTGAACTTCGTATTCAGTGTTACTCGTACAGAGCAGACGTAATGTTTACATTGTGTTTGTTCCGTGCCGATAGTTTATTTGTGTTTTTAATTTTTTGTTCTTTTTAGAGCATTTTCGAAAAAAAATGCTCTATTGTCCCCGTTTTGTCTGTCTGTCCGTCTGTCCGTCATCACCCGAGATCTCAACAACCATAAGTCCTAGACCCATGATGTATATATCATTTTGTAGGTCTTGGCCTGCCAAGAAATGACTTTTTTCCATTTCGCGATCTGACCTCTCAGGGCCGTAAAAGGGGGCTTAAGCCTGTTCCATTCTGGACACAGGACATGTTAGCGCATTTTCGTGTTATGTATCAGTACGTTTGTTAGCTTTCAGTAAATATTTGTAAATTTTGGAAATGTTTATAAATTCAATTGTGTAATGCATATATCTGTAACAAAAAAAATTATAAAGACGTTTCTTTATATTTGAAAAAAAATTATTGTCTCTTAAATCTAATTACCAGTTGTTTGTGGTTACTGAAATAGGACTCATAATTGAAAACATTCGAAATTATAGTAATTTAATCGTCCGAAAACTCCGTCAATTGTTGCATAGCTCTGATACTTTCAATTAAACTCAGAACACAAGCTTACTATTTCATTTGATGAGTTTCTTAATAAATCTTGGTGAAACTACGTGCTGCAGTATTTCGCACCAAATGAATGGGTTATTGAACGTACAAGGTGTATATATAATATATAAGCCCCTTAGGAGCCCTGAAGCCCGGCCCTCAGAGGTCCTATCGCGAAATGAACTTTTGATGTACACATGGCAGGCCAAGACCTACAAAATGATATATACATCATGGGTCTAGGACTTATGGTTGCTGAGATATAGGGCGCTCCTTTATTAATATAGCTTATATAGTAAAAAACGGTACTTTATAAGCCCCCTTTTACGGCCCTCAGAGGTCCTATCGCGAAATGAACTTTTGCTGCACACATGGCAGGCCAAGACCTACAAAATGATATATACATCATGGGTCTAGGACTTATGGTTGTTGAGATTTAGGGTGATGACAGACAGAAAAAACGGGGACAAAAAATGCTCTAAAAAATAAAATATCGCGTTAAAATGACTATCGACACGTTTTCATTGTTCGAGGATTGTCTCCTCTTCGTTTTACTAATCATTTTAAGTTGTTCAGACCTGCTGATAAATTTTGTATTGGCGCAAAGATATCGAGGCGTCATTATCGTGGTATTCCGTTGACAGTAAAATATCGGGAAAGTGAGATACAAGCGCAATGCAGAAAGTGCAACAGGTAAATGATAACCAGAGGTGAGCTAATTGAAACATACAATTAATGGAACTAATGAATCATTTCATGAAATAATCTGATAATTCAGAACGAAAACTTTGCAATAGTATTCGTCAATATAAGTAGGTTTTAACTTATGTAGCACACTATTACAAAAATGCTGGCTCGATATTGTTTTAAAATACCAATTATTTAGCCCTGCCTGGACTTTAAATTCAACGCCGACCATGAAGTACTAAACAGACACACAAGTGCTTAGTGATTTTAATGTGGTCTTATGTGTTACGGAGAATCTTTCTTTTTTTTTTCGCTTTCCGGCGCCATTCGCTGCGGTATCGTGAAAAAGGCGTTACCCGCAAGGGAAGTAATGAATGTGTATATCGTCTGTGTTATGTTCTGTTGAGCTGAGCTTGTTGTCACCCCCTTCAGTGTAACATAGTATGAGGACTCGATAGTTACACTTTCAACTGCAAACTAACATTCCCCCCCCCCTTTTTTTTTTCCCGAAATTTTATGTGTTGATTTTTTTTTTCAGAAATCAAGGAGAATGGATTTAACCGTCCAGATCAGAAAACATCCAGGTCTTTCTTGGATCCCATCACCGGTGAGTCACTTGTTATTTGTTGTACTTCCTGTTTGTAGCAATCCTGTCTGTGTGAATTTTACAGCATTGTTGTTTTGTGGCCTCTGTGTTCAGATAGGTACTCTATCTGTCGTGGTGGGGGGGGGGGAAGGGAGCTTTAGAATTGACTTTCTCCAGGTGATTCGTATATCTCATATACCGTTTGACCCGGTGGTCTAGAGATAGTGATGTATTCACTAGTAGATATTACCTAAATATGATATACCTTTTGCCCTATTCTCCAAAGTCTTTCCTCCTCGATATTTATTGTGGTCCTATTCAGCGGTATACATATCGAATTAAGTTTTATTTTTTTTTTTATTTTCATTTGATTCCTCTCCTTAAAGTAGACCTACCGACGTACGGAAATGGACATCAGACACATCTGTCATAAGACACACATCTGTCATAAGACACACATCTGACATCAGACACATCTAACATTAGACATATCCAAATAAGAGACACACCTATAACATAAGACACACATCTAACATTAGACATAATGATGTTCTGCTTTGACTTTCTATTCGTTTATAATGAACTATTTTGTGCTAGCCACGCAAGGTGTCTCATGTCGTCACTTGAGACAGATGTCTTGAGAAATGACCCCCAGAATTCATTGAATCTCATCACCTACGGAAATCGGATATTTTTGGCCCGATGACAGATTTTTGTTTGCACTTTCCTGTACTTTCCTGTACTTTGTTTAACTTTGTTAAACATGTATTAGTTTTAACAAATTTCATTTGACTTTTTGTTAATCGATGATGGTAGACATTCGATCTTTTATATTCAAGCAGACGAGAACCATTTCGTTAATGTCTGATTGTACTCATGCTGGCATCTCGTGCGTTCATCTGTGTGCATCTCGATCGCTGCTGATTCAATATTTCAGGGGGAGGGGGGGGAGGGAGAGATCTTTCCCTGTTTTCGTTTCTGGATCCCATGAAGAATTTAAAACACCTTTAATTAGCGGAATTTACGGCTGTGACTTACCTGCCCCCCCCCCTCCCCATTCCCTCCCTTCTTATCTTATTCGATTAGAACTATCGACAAAACAACCGTGTCCCCTTTCTGCTCTCTGTGACCGTAGTGAAGTGAACACCCCCCTTTTTTTTTGTTTTTGTTTGTCATCCATGGCTCTGTTGTTGTAGTGATAACCTCTGCGTACTCTGTCATTAGAGCAGCCAATCATTTCCTGTACACAAGTCACAACTCTTGGTTTATACTGCACGCCGCCGCTAAAACACATGGCACTCCCCTTTTATAACGATTGATTAATGATTGACAAATCCCAATACCAGATTATGCGGTTTTGGAGGGCTGGGTGGGGTGGGGGGAGGAGGTGTCGTGCGGGTATCTACCACAATGCAACTCTATGTACTAACCTCCAGATGGGCATCGGGAAAGGGTTATATCCTGCAGCCTACAGTTTTATGGGAACTTCACGATTAGGTGTTTTTTATTTTTTATTTTTCATGTTTGGGGAAACTGCAGTAGATTAGGAACACTATTTAAAAAGACAGAGAGATAAATAGGTCATTTAAAGAAAGACAGAGAGACAAATAGGTCATTTAAAGAAAGACAGAGAGATAAATAGGTCATTTAAAGAAACGGGTTTGTGGATTTGGTGGGCTATTTAAAAAGACCAAGTAAAAAAGGTCATTAAAAGTAACACTGACTCTGACCCTGTGGAGTAGAATCCAGACACAGTCTGGGGACATAGGATAGTGTTTAGTTCAGTCAAGAACTTAAAGGGTAACTGGTCATATTTTGTTGGTGTAATTTTGTCCACTTTCTCTCAGTTATTTAAGATAAATGTGTTGACTAATTCTGAATGGCTCGTAAACGGATGTCGCTTGTTCTCCACTTTTGATGTAAACTTAGTCTGTTGGACAGGCAGATAGATGACTGGTCGGAGGGGGGGGGTCATGTGATCAGTGTGCAGCCATGGGGGGGTATGTATATGATATGCAAAGTATGTGACCACTCGAAACCCCCTCACAGACATGGAGTCATCTCCCAGCATATAAAACTTAGGGTCTTGACAGATACTTTTGCCTAGAGCCCCCAAACATCTCTAAATCCATTTATCTCTGTCCGCCTAGAGCCCCCAAACATCTCTAAATCCATTTATCTCTGTCGAGGGCCCCCATAAAACCTAAAAACGCTCTGCTGTCGACTGTTATTAAATTGCGAAAACAAGAGTCCTGCATGCAACTGTGTCTGCTGCACCCAATCAAGTTTGAAGAAAGATTCGTTTGAAATGAACTTGTTTAATTGAAGCACAGCATGACGGCATTTAAAATTTTGCCTGGCAAATACAAAAAAAAAATGTGCTTAGATCTCCAGCATAAATTGTCCCCCCCCCCCACCATACTGTGTGGTTTTAATTTTATTGTTTAAAGCCAGAGGAGGAAAATAGCTTTGTTGTGTAACCTCGTTAAATGGAACTAAATTAAAAAGAAAATAGTTTATTTTTATGAGTTTGGGTAGATTGGTGAAGTGTGGCTATTTTTATGAGCCAGTCATGCCATTGGTCAGCTGCAGAGTCGGGGTGGGTGGGGGGTGTCAGGTTTGTTTACTCTCTTGATTACAGTCCACTTATAGTTTGAAAGGTTTCCATCAAATGTGGATCTCCCCCCCCACCCACCCCACCCTGCCCGACTGAGGATCAGTGTCGCTCCAGGGGGAAAGTGTATACATTGTTTGGTACCATATTACAATGCCGAAGAGCTCTTTTTTAATTTTATTTAAATCTGAAATCAAAGTGAACAAACCCATCGAGTGCATGTAAATACAGCCCCTTAACTAGTCACCACTACTTGAAACCTAACAACATTTACTTTAGTAGCTCATACTCTAAACTTGTTTCCATGGTTTCATTTGTTTCGTGTCATTGTCCCTTCCTTCTTTTTTAAAGACAAACATTACGTTAAATTCGTATGTTGTATACATTGTATTTGAAGGACTTGAATATGTTTTCTTTTTCTATTTAACAGAGCTTTAAATGTGCAGGTTTACATGATTTACCAAAACTTGATAGATGAATTAAAAAAAATATATATATTGAAGGAGATAGTTTAAACCGTACATTGTCCAATCAATGTGTCCGTGCTTTGTATTTTGTGAGGTTGTTCAGAAGACGATAAAAGAACTGTCATTAATAATATATTATTGAGTCTGAATATTTAAGTGATGTTACTCTGACAGAGGAAAAAAAAAAGCTTTATATGATAAGGCTTCATTCATCTCAACCAGTCCACCACTAAAAGATCAGTATGTTTTATAGATTGATTTTAATGGTCATTCATGGCTGTGTGTGTGTGTGTTTTTTTTATGAAGAAAAGAGTAAATATGGCTGCCTGCGTCATTATTGCCCATTGTGTCAGAAAATTGCTGCGAGGTCGTGGGTAGCCTCATGTCTTATCTGGTGACAGTAAAGTACACAGAGACTTCTTTTTGTATTGATGCTGTGACTGACTTAAAATGTTCCATCGATTAACAATCATTGATTTGATCTACAATAAGTTACCGATTGACAATAAGTGATCACTTGACAATAAATCACTGGTTGACAATAGTGGATTGATCTATAATAAGTGATCAATTGACGATAAATCACTGATTGACAATAAATCACTGATTGACAATAATTGATTGATCAACAGTACGTTGTCAATTGACAATAAGTGATCAATTGACAAAAAAGTCATTGATTGAAAATAATTGATCCGTATGTGTTTCTGTAAGCATCTCCTGTGAATACTGACATTTTTATTTTAATTTCAGTTGATGGAGATGAGTCAGACTTTGTCAGCAACTCAAGTTCTTTCAAAACAGGTACATTGTATCTGTATTATTGTCTTCTAAAATAATGTTCATATGTGTAACTTTCTGTTCATTAGATCTGGTTTATTTATTTACTAATATATGATAATTTCTTCCAAACGCTCAAACACTATATGTTAAAGGTGTTGTATTAAAATGTTTATGCTAGTGGAAGATGAATCACCTGTACCCCGCAAAGCAACCATCGCCAGGGGCTCAGCCACTAGGAGGAAAGTGCCCCCTATATCCACATCTTCACCAGAGTTTGATGACAGCGATAGTGCATATGCTGCGTCAGACGAGTCTAGATCTGGGGTGAGCTCTTGAACATTCGTATAGAAATTTTGAATTAGTTGCTCCCTTTTTATCAAACTCTTTAAACTGGTTCATTATTTCCTAACGTATGGACCATTTGATTGTCATGGGTGAACCTGTTATTCATTCAGTGAATGATTACATTTTTGAAATATGTAAAAAGATGTACTCTACATAAAGTTAATGCACATTTTAAAAAGCTGGGGAGGGCCTTGCCACTAAGGATCGGGGGGGGGGGACCCTTGTCTAGTTGCTTGAAGCGGTTGATTAGATTTTGTTAATTTTCTTTTAATGAGATTCAGTGCAGTTTATAATTTACCTTGACATTCCATTTTTACAGATAAATGGATCCTTAAAAACAATACGCAACAGTGCAACAAAGAAACGTGCAGACAAACTTTTTGAAAAGCTTGAGAAACAGAATGTCTTGAAAAACCAAGTTTCGGCTCCACCTAGTGGCAATCATTCTGAAGACAGTACCAGCCCACAGAATGATTTGAAGAAAAGGTAGGTCGCAACTGCCATGATAAAAGTTCAACCAACTCATGCATCTAATTAGGCAGTCTCTGGATCTAAGTACAGTGAGGGTTGATATTGAAGGGAACTGTAAACATTGAATGGCTGTGAGTGTATGATGCTGTCATGATATGGTAGCCAAAAAAAAATTGGTTAGTACAGGAGTTAAAAATGTCGGCCTGTGTGTTAGTAATTGTAACCGAAATGTAGTTGGATTGTAATATAATTGGTGATTTACCTTCCCCCTTTTTTTGTAATATAATTGGCGATTGTACCTTTTTTATCTCTTTTTTTGTAATATAAATGGCGATTGTAACTTCTTATCGCTGGGAGGGAAGCATATGTTTTGTTTAGTTATGTAAATTGTATTGGTTAACAAATTGATTTTTACCAGTATCATCCTATCATTATCTATAAATGCTAGGGATTGTGTAACAAAATAATTTTTGTGACAACAGCAACACAAACTATCAATTAGAAGCATTAAGTTTTCAATTGTAACTCCTTTAAAAATAAATTTTGGATTTATTTTTCGCTCACATTTCACAAATTATGTCTTTAAATTATACATGCACATATTTTTTTTTCTATCATTTATAGCACTTTGAAATGGTGATAGGTCTTACAGTTCTTAGCTTTTCTGAGTTTCATAGAATAACTGCTGAAATGCACATTAGACCTGGATGAAAGACATTCTTTTGACCATAGCTTAGTGCAGGGCAGGTCAAACATTTTTACTTTGGGGGCACTATTGGGTTCTTATGATGGAAAGAAGGGCCAGACTTAGAGTGAGGTTAATAAAAAAATAAAATAATAAAATCTTTGCATCGTACATGTGACCAAGCTGAGAAAAGCAGAGTCTAGTCCAAATTAAACAGCCTGATGGGTCGTACTTGGCCGTGTGTACAGTCTGGCTTTAGAGGGAATACTGCATTTGACCTAATTAATAAATATCAACGCAAATGTTTTCTTTTCAGCGTTAAAAAAACTGAACCCAAGTCTAATCATTTGAATAATGGCATCAGAGTGAAGAGGTCTGACAACACCGATGCCGACGAAAGTCCAGGAAAAGGAGTGGTCAACCATATAGAGTACAATCCAATCAGTGGTGTGACGTTTCGTGAAAATAAACAATCTGATGTGCAGATTGTGGGCAGGGGATATGGTGATGATGCCTCCACTGGGGAAGGTAAAACTGCTCCTGCAGTAGCCACAGCCAAATTGAAGGAAAAGAGAAGACTTAACAATCGAGGTCAGTCACGAATAGGTTTTATTACATTAGTTGTTTTTTTTTTTTAATCTTTTTCATTCACTGTTTTATAATTTCCTAACCCTGGAGTTGCTTTGCTTTTTCTTGTAGTTGAGAAATGAAATGTAGTTATTTTAAATACGATGAAATTATTCTTCAACAATTTAAAATAATTTTGTCATTCAAAACACATTATGTTAGGACAAAATGTTTAAGGCATAAATAGAAACTTGCTCACGAAGTAATAATAGATTCTGTTGTAAATGTATTTTGTTGAGTTTGGGTTTTATTTATAAGCACATTCTGGATATTTTTTTTCATGTGCCCTCACGTACATAATCTCACCCTGATAAAAAAAAAACTAATACGTTTTCTAACATATGCATCGGTGATATTTTATTGGTTAAAATCAAATAACATTCACTAATCTTTTTTCTTTCATATTTCTAGTTAGTAATTTGCATTAATGCTTTGTCCGTCAGGAATGATGGCACACATCCAATCAGGCGCATTGTAAATAAAACTGATGGCACACATCCAATCAGGCGCATTGTAAATAAAACTGATGGCACACATCCAATCAGGCGCATTGTAAATAAAACTGATGGCACACATCCAATCAGGCGCATTGTAAATAAAACTGATGGCACACATCCAATCAGGCGCATTGTAAATAAAACTGATGGCACACATCCAATCAGGCGCATTGTAAATAAAACTGATTCACAAAATTATGCACATAAACCTTTTTTTTTTTCCTTAATGTGTTGAAATTGATTTTTTTTTTTTAAACCAAAAAATTAACCGTTTTTTATTTTTCTGCCTGTACGACTCGAGTATTTAGGTAGTATTTAAATATATTCTTAGGCTGTTTGTTTTATGCAAGGGGATAATCGGTTCTAACTTGAAAGATTTAAATATATCAACTCCATTCTCAATCAAAAAAAATGTTTTCTGTATATAAAAAAAGAAATTAATCAAACCAAGAGTAAATAAATCTGGGCACATGGTGCAATCCCCGTTTTCAGGCCTGCTGTCATCATACTCATCTGGCGGACAACCCAGCATGCATTTGCCTGGAAGTGTTGTCCAAGACGTGGATGACCATAGCTTTCCTGGTGACAAGGGCATCACTCTAGTGGGCAAGGGTAGGTTAACATGTAGCGTAAAGGTTTTTAAACTAAACTAAGGTTACAAACTATCAGGTTTTTAGGGTATTAAGTCTGAAAGGTCTCGTATTTGATTTGTACATGTCAGTTTTGTAGTGACACTTCAATTGTAGAGTTGATGCGCACAATCACTTTGAGTTTTATTGGTTTAATTTTTTTTTTTGCTTTTTGTTTAATTTTGGGCAATTTTTTTTTTTCCTATAGAAGTGTTTTTTTATTGGTTCAACTTTAATTTGCAAAAACTGTACTAGCTATTAAAATAATAATTTAATGCAGATTTGCTTTTTGAGTGATCTTTTTTATGTAACTAATCTTATGAGTTTTTTTATACAAACTAATGATTCTTAACATTTAAATTTTTAAGCGTTTAATAGTAATGTAAACTAAGCATTTATTTTGTAATGGTTTTGACTTGACAAGTAAATCTTATGAAGAGGTGTGTTTTTGTGGGAACCAGGTATGTTTGACACATCCAATAATTTGGATCACGCACCAGCTGTAGCGCAGTCCTATGATGGTAGACTGGAACGTAGAAAAATCGACTTGAAAACAGTTCCCGCAGGTGTTGTGGGTGTGGCCATGCGCAGCACAGCAGACCTGTCCAGTTATAGCTCTGAGACCTCTGGAGTCGACGAAGATTGGGATGATGTAAATAACTTTTTAAATCCATTTTTTAACATTTTTAGTGAGTTCGTAATTTTTTTTAAAACATTGACAGTTTTAAAAAATAAATAAATAATAATTTCATTTTAAATACTTAAACACCTGAAAAATTTTTTTCTTTCACTTTTTAATCGTTGAACTCCTTTCTGAATATTATTTACAAATAATATAAGTTTTTTTTTAAAACAGATTTGATCAAACCGGCCTACCTCATTCTAAAATAAAATTGAACAGCTATTTAAATGAGATCTTTGAAATTCGCAAAAAATAATGTAATTTAAAAATAACAACTTTTCTTGTCTCAAAGGAAAATAATCTGAGTCTGACGCAGTCACTTAAAGAAAAAGTGGCACTCAGGCAACTGCAAAGACTTGAGGAAGATGAAAGGAGGAGAGCTGAGAGAGAAAGAAAAGAAAGAGAAAAAGAAGAAAGGAAAGAAAGGGAAAAGGAAGAAAAACTGAGAAGAGAAAGAGAACGTCAGCAGGAGAAGTTGAAGCGCCTTTCAAGTGCGGAGAGTATCCACAGTTTAATTGAGTGTAAGAAAAATGAAATCACTGGCCTATGAATGTTTAAGTATTCAGGTCTTTCGTTTAAATGTGAATGACAAAAATACAGCTTATAAATGCTTAATTTTAAATGACTTAAATGTTATCTAACACTGATAAATAACATGTAATATTTTATGGATGTTTAAATTTTATATGATTGTTTGTGTAATATTCTTAAATAAATTAAAATTGTGTCACTGCTTTGTGCCTCTTAGCAAAAGTTATTCCATATCCTGCAGCAATAACAAAACTCAATCCCTGTTTTAATCCCTTTCAGCTTTGTCGGTTTCTGGTTCAGCATCAGGATCTGGTACGAGCATAAACAGGCCGACTTCACCTACAAACGTGACCTTGAACAACAGTCCAGTGTCTTCTGCTAAGCCAACAGTCATATCACCCCCTAAACCTCAGGCCCCAGTGGTGACCACGAGAAAGACTTTGAAAACGTAAGTTTTGATTTCTTCTTTAAAAAAAAAAAAACATTGTTAAGATAGTAATTTCTGGAAAAAAAAGTTATTTTTGTATGTTAGTCATCTAGTATATATTTCAAAGGAAATGAAAAACATGTATGTGAAATAACAGGAACTCTGTTATGATGATAAAATATTGATTACTTTATGGTTAGCTTTAATAAAATTGTCAACTCTGTTATGATGATAAAATATTGATTACTTTATGGTTAGCTTTAAAAAAGCTGCAAGTAAAAAGAAAATTATTGTACAGGACAGCAAAAATGTTTTTTTTATTTACAATTTAAGTGTAATTTTATATGGTTGATATTTTTAAATAGAGTAACCATTTCACTAAAATAAATGTTGACCATTTCTACTCCAGGAGCAACGAGCCAGTATTAACATACCCCATGCCAGTTGTCTCAACGTTTACTCCGGTAGATGGTGAAAACCCAGAGGACTGGAAGCCATTTAAAGACAGTGATACAGCACTGAGAGATATCATGAAGAAACTTGAGCAGGAAGATTGGTATAGCACATCTTCAATTTTGTATTTGTGCAGCTCATCTTCCATTTTGTATTTGTGTAGCACATCTTCCATTTTGTATTTGTGTAGCACATCTTCCATTTTGCATTTGTGTAGCACATCTTACAATGTGTATTTGTGTAGCACATCTTTTTTCTTCTTCTTTTGGCTCTACATCCCATTTAGGGCCCTGGCCTGCCATACTACTCTTCTCCACCTTTACCGATCCATGGTCTTCTTCCTCCACTCTCTCACTCCTATGGTCTTTCTCCACTTCCTCCAACCATCTGCTTCTTGGTCTGCCCTAAGGCCCTTTCTCATTGGGTGTTGTCTTCTATATTGCCTTTGGACCTCTGTTATTTTCGATTCTTTCTATGTGCCCTACCCACCTCAATCTATTCATTTTAATTTCAGCTGTTATATTTGGTTCTTCGTGTAACTCATATAAGTCTGAATTTATTCTACTTCTTCACTCTTTAATGTCCTTTACTGGCCCTTATATTTTCCTAAATATTTTTACATTTTGTATTTGCGTGGCACATCTTACATATTATCTTTTTATAGCACATCTTCAGTTTCTTTATTAAATATGATGATGACTGATTGCCTTTTATGGCTACACTTAAAAAAAAAAATCTTTGTTAAAATATGCACATACATTGTTTTATTGGATCAATATTTCTGACTGTACATTTATTTTCTTGGACCCTAGGGAGACCAAATGTGAAGGCATCACAATGCTAAGGAGATTGTGTATGCACCATCCAGACACTGTATTAGCATCATTACATTCCATAGTGCTGGCTATTTGTAATGAGGTGAGTATACAGCACTCAAGTCATGGGTAGAATTAATAATATCATCACTTCATGTTTATTTATTTTTTTTTGCCTTGCTCAATACATGAATTTATTTGAAATTTGATTTAAAAAATGTTTTTTTAGCCCGGTATATTTATGAAGATTTTTTTTTATATCTGCTTATTTGACGATATCAAATATTAAAGAAGATTCTTTCCACCGGCTCATTTGTTAAATATTAATTTGTTCATTTTCTTTTAGGTAAAGAATCTGAGGTCTCAGGTGTCCCGTCTGGCCATCGTGGCCATGGGGGATTTGTTCCAGTCACTGAAAAGAAGCATGGACTCTGTAAGCCTTTAGTTTCATTTCACATTTTTTGTTTTCTTTTTTTTCAAACACGTCAATAGATATTGGAGTTTTTATTTTCTTTTTAAACTGTTGTGGGCTTAAAAAATTAAAAATTTTTTTTTCCATTCATCAGGAGGCAGAGATTACTACGAAGATCTTGCTGGCCAAGAGCGGAGAGAGTAATCAGTTCATCAGAGACGATGTTGACAGAGCGCTGTGCAGCCTGGTTGATAACATAACCCCACAGAGGGCACTGTTGGCTTTGATACTAGGTGGAGCCACGTACGTGTTTCTGTTTTCTCCTCATTGTCTCAAAATTTTTCAATCTCCCGGTGAAATATTATATAATGAACACTGCTCGATGATATTTGAATTTTACAGGCACAAAAATGTCCAGATCAGAAAGACCTCAGCTCAGTTTATCGTAGAACTTGTCGAAAAGATGGGGTCTGGGAAGATCCTCAGTGGTGTCAAGGACATAACTGACAGGATATTGCCCACTGTTGCCAACTTTGCAATGGATAGCTCTCCAGAAACAAGGTATTTTTTTAAGTGAAAGTTTTTTTAAAAACTCTTTGATAAAGTTTCTTCAGACAACTATTTGACCAGTCTTTTTGTCATTAACTACCGTATTTACATTTGATGACCATTCTTTTATAAACAAAGAGTTATTGTTTAAAATAAAGATTAATGAGTAAATTTTTTAAAATTATTTGCTTTGTTCCAGATATTATGGCCGAAAAATGCTACACATGTTAATGACACATCAAGATTTTGACAAAGTGCTGGCGAAACACTTACCTGCAAACACCCTGAGGACCGTACAAGACATCGTGGACAATTTAAAACAAAGGGTCAGTTGTAGTCACGTGATATGGGAAGAGGTGTTATTTCAGTCTGTAACTGTTGTCATAAGTTTTACTTAAAACTTTGAAATTTAACCTTCATTTCAGGGTTTAGGAGAGAGACCCAGTGAGCTGTCCTCAGCAAGATCGAGAAAGTCTGGTCATGGCAGCCGGTCCAACTCGTCTGTACGCGGAGGTTCTGCTGGCAAGTCAGTAACCCAGTTTGTCTTCAGAAATACATAAAAACGTTAAATATTTTGCGTTCCCACCATAAACCGTTTGATTAAAAAATATTAGCATTGTATTAAAAAACATTTCTAAAAATTTTAGTTCCAAGAATTATTGATATCTGTGATGTAAAAATACTATTGAGAGATTTTTCTAAAAATATTGTTGTATTCTTTATTTCATTTTATAATAATTATTATTTTGAATTTATTTATAAAAAGTGTGTGTGTCTTTTAATAAGCAGAAAAAATATCTAGTGATGGTTGATTTCTGTCTTATCAGTTCTGCCGATGGTGGAGTGCCCAGCCAGACCCAGCGACGACCGTTGGTTAGAACAGATGAAGCCCGCATGGAGGAAGTAAAAAACATGATAGGCCTAATGGCCGCCAATAACTGGCAGCAGAGGTATGAAGGGATTTCAAATTTTCAGTCAATGTGTGAAAGTCATCCACAAGTGGTGGGATCTCAGATCATCAAGGTAAATTATGTCTCTTCTAAGCAAAACTTTGATTTTCTGTAGATGATACTCATGTTTATTTTCTTTTACTGTGTGTTGTAAATCATGGTGTTAGTTTAAAACTTCTTAGTAAACGTTGGTCAACAATTCATGCAAGTTTTCATCATCATTGAATATATTTTTATAAGATTGACATTCAACAGCGTTGGTCAAACTGATTGTCATTTGTAAGCAGGGGACTGATAGCCTTCTGCCCTAAATTTCTATCTAATCAAACCCCTTGAAAGCTTGTGACAGACCTATGTGTCAAGTTTCCTTTGACGGATAAAACGGACTTGAATTTTTATTTTTTTTTCATTAGGTACTTGGTCTATTTTAGGATTTATACAAAAACCGACTTTTGAAAAAACGGTTGTCAAAGGTCAATTTCTCAAAAAACCAGCGAAAACCGGTTTTCGGTTTTACTATAAAATAAGTGAAATAACGGATATTTTAAGCATTCTAGCAATAATTATTTTCAATGTATGTATATTTAATTAACGAGTATGAGAAAGAATGAAGGATAATGTAATTAAGTCAACCAATTTTTACATAAAACAATAAATACAAGAAAAAAGTTATCAATTAGACAGTAAAAATACTACTACTGTCTACTGGGTACCTATATATTCATTTAAACTGCTTTATAACTAACACATTGCTATCATGACCTTTCTTTCTCATGTTTCATTTATATTATATTGTCAAAGAAAGAGGTTTAGTTTGCTGCACACAGACCAGTTCTGAAATCAGCCGTTGTGATGTAGACCTCAGTATAGAGCTTATTTATATATATAGTCTATAGATATTACGGTTCTCTTTCTACTCATGGTATTCATTTTCTGCTTTTCCTCTCTCTCTCTCTCTCTCATCCTCTGTATAAGTTTCTAACGTTATCTATATATGTGACACAGTACACAAACACCTCTACACCTCTCCATGGACTCACATCGAGTGCCTGTTTAAAGATGTTCCTCCACTGTTGAACTCCTCACCCCTCCCTTCATACAATTGTCTCCCCACCTACCCCCTCTCATCCCTGAGATGTATTAGTTACACTATTCATTACAACGGCTGTACGACGGTCCTGCCATGTGAATGCCTTGTTTAGGTTAGACGGGTCGGTGGTGGTGGAGGTGTTGGATGGCGAACATAATTTAGTCAACCTGAAAAAAAAAATAGCCCCGTTCTGTCTATTGCTCAGTGATGAGCTAGGGAGGCACCGATTATATACCCCCACCCTCCGTTTCAAGTTGTATACTTCCCGCAAGTCAACACTAAATTGGTGCGCTAAAAAAAACATCGGTTGTTTTCTGGAATAAGTTAACGACGTGAAATTAGCCCGCTTCCAGGTCGAGGAAACGGATGCAATAAATCTCTGAATGTGTATATACCGTCCCGTTCACCTCCATTCAATCCTCAAGTTACCCCTCAACCACTTGGGCACGCCTTCTCTTTTGTATCGCTCAACAGTTACTTTCTATCAATGCCAATGTACACAGGTCGGACTAAGGAGGGAGTTCATTGGAAAGTCACAGTTTCCTAGATTTTTCTGTAATATCGTGGAATGTATCAACATTTTTTGCTATTTGTTAAGTTTTTAAGCTAAAACCGACTTTTAAAGCCGAAAAAAACCGGTTGTCGAATGCTTCGACTTTCGTCAAAAAACCGTTTTTCGCCGCCGGTTTTTAAAAACCGACAACCCCTAGTGTATTTCCAATGTTGGTATCACTACAAGCCATCTCAGTGGCTATGGTAGATTGTCTCAGTAGCTATGGTAGATTGTCTTTAGTTAAATTGAATTTGAAAAAAATGGACGTGTTAATAAAATTAGCCTGCTACTTTGTAAATATGACCTATAATCGGGCCGAATAAACTTCGTTTTTGGTAAAGTGAGACATGTCATGAGACAAAACGATTTTTTAATATTTTTGTTTATTAAGGTTTGTAGATATTATATTTAAATTCCCACCGTTTTCCACGAATGGGAAAATTAGTTATTTGATGATAAAAATAGATGAACGATAATATAGCTTTTGTTTTGAACAGTTTATTTAGTTAGTCATTGTTTTATAGAGGTGGGGTTTTGTTATATTTTAACTTTTCTCTTGATTCTGAAAGTTAAATAATTATTTAATTTACTATGAATGTAGTACATTTTTAAAAAAAATTTTCAGTGAGCTAGATTTCCAGTTTAGCCTTATGAGATATATGATATACCTATTGTAATCAGCTGAGAGGAAAAAGTTTTGTTGTAGCATACGCCTGATGTTAAATTATACACAAATTTTGTAGGTAGGCAGAATCATTTACTATTATTGATTAAGCTTATGCACTGAGGGAAAGAAAATATAATAGTTTAAAAGTCAATAACAATTTAGTAAGATACAACAATATTGTATCATTGAGAAATAAAAACTATTAGGTGATTGAATTTTGCAAGAATTAACTGATGGTGAAACATGTTATCTTTGAAACAATGTTTCAATGTTTTGTAAATGCTGCGAGATATCATTTAAATGTATAGTTTATAAATACATTGTTTTTTATTTTATTGGTTATTGCTTACTGTTGTTTTTTTTAAATATCATATTATTAAATAAATAGCAATAATGATAAGACCTAATGGGAAATTGTATATGCATATTAATAGGCATGATAATTTACTTTTTTACAATATTTTATTTTAATTGGAATGTTTTAATCAATTACTATTTATTTTTCTTTAATTTCAGTGTAAACTATTATAATAAATAATTGTTAGTTTGCCTTTATTCATCATCTGCAAAAGTGTTTAACGACAAATCCAGACTTAGAAATGGCACTTAATTTGTTACCTGCAGGAGCGCTTTGTGTGATATGCAAACGAGATTTTGAAGGTGATGAAACCGACAAAACTAGAGTTACTGCTAAAGGTGTTAACACTTTAAAATCGTACTGCGACTTATGGAATAACATTGAATTGAAAGATTATTTGAAACCAATCCTGATGTTATTCATGTCCATGAAAAGTGTCGTAGGGGTTTTACGAATAAGCGTAGATATGAACAAACTTGTGTTAAGTCAGACTCATCCCCCACGGAAGTGAATCGAAAGCCATTAAGATCAAAAGAAAATAGCTTTCAGTGGAAACAGCATTGCTTCTTTTGCAAACAGATTGTTGTATTTGATGATCGTCATCCTCAAAAAAATAATGGCCGAAGGGTTAGAACAGTTGAACTGCGAGATAAGCTAATATCAGTATGTGAAGGTAGGCAAGATCAGTGGGGTGTAGATGTTAAAGGAAGGTTGGAGTCAATTATGTGTTTATTTGCTTCAGAGGCAGTGTATCACAAGAATTGCCACTTGCTGTTTTGTAGTGGCAGAATAGGACCTACTTCCTCCAAAGAATCATCTGTAAATGTAGAGGCAAGCGAATCAAATGTTCATGTGTGTAAACAAGAGGTTTTTGAATCGCTTTGTGAATGGTTGGAAACTATGGATGGAGAACTCCATACATTAGAAGACTTTCATAATCGCATGACAGAACTAACTGGCAGTGATGAAACGGTTTACAGCATTAAACACGTGAAGCGTAAACTGGAGGCAAAATATGGTGATCACATTCAGTTTAATTCTGTTTCGGGTAAGAAAACTGTAATATGTTTCCGTGATTTGGCTTCCACCATTATCAATGACAAGTGGTATTCGGAACGCCACAGCTCTATTGAAGATGAAAGCATCAGAGTGGTTACGGCAGCAGCTAACTTAATAAAGAACGAAATACGTCAAACACTCTATCAAACTGATTTATATCCTCCTATTGATAATATCAGTAATGAAAAGAAAATGAAAGATTGGGTTCCAAACCTCCTCATGACATTTTTGACAAACATCGTACGTCAAGAGTTGAAACAGGTGGCCATAGGACATTGCATTGTACAGGCAGCCAGACCTCATTCTGTACTATCACCTGTTTTGTTAGCTACTGGTGTTTCATTGGATAATGTTTTTGGATCAAAATGGCTGCTAAACATCTTGGCCAGGTTAGGACTGTGCGTGTCATGGGATGAAGTTAATCGTTTTAAACAATCAGTTGTGCAGAATGACCACAATGATTTGCCTCCTGAATATCCAATGTCATTCACACAGTTTGCTGCAGACAATGTAGACAGCAATTTAGCAACCTTAGATGGTAAGGGAACGTTCCATGGTATGGGCATTATCTCCATGTCTATTGCACGTTCGGAGGTTACGGTCAGTTGCTCAGAAACTTCCATACCAAGAGTAAAACGAACTCAAGTGTCAAAACTTGTTCAAAATTCTGGGATTCCCATGCACTATCGTACTGTCCTTCCACACGAAATGCATTATCCCAGTTAATATTGACACCACTGAATGGTCTAAAGCTTAATGCAGTGAGCCTACCAACTATTGATTTAGATCTAGTTTGGCAAACTGGATGGATCCTCCATGATAGCAAGCTTCCCAGACCTGGCTGGATGGGCTTCATGCAAGATGTTCATAAGTCTCCCAACCACCCATCAGTTGCAGACATTCGAATGTTGCCGATTATAGATATTAACCCCAATGACATGAATTGCATTTATTCTACTCTATGCTTTGTAGCTGACCAAGCAATGAAATTGAACATAAAAACCCCATGTGTCACTTTTGATCAGCCTTTATGGTTGAAAGCTGTAGAAATTGTTACAGCCTGTAATTTGAATGTTGTGTGTCGTTTGGGGCCATTTCACACGATGATGAGCTTTATGGGAAGTTTGGGGTCACTGATGGCTGGTTCAGGACTTGCAGAAGCTTTTGAGGTCTGTTATGGCCCTAATGTGGTGTCACATATGCTAACTGGGAAGGCATTTGAAAGGGCATTAAGAGCTCATTTGTTGGTTGAATCAGCCTTGCAAACTCTATTGCTGAGAAAGATTTTTTCAGATGAAAATTTTGTGGATCATGTAAATGATATAAATAATTTGTACAGTGATGTTGTAAATGGTGTTGTTAAACATGACAGTCAAACACCAATGTGCTTAATGAAGTTATCAAGTATGATGGAGTGCTTAAAGTTGAATATAGCTAATGAGTCCAGAAACGCAAAGTATTGGATTCAGTACATGAATTATGTGAAAATATTGAAGAACTTCATTGTGGCGGAAAGGATATCAAACTGGAATCTTCACTTGGATTCTCTGTCCAAAATGCTTAATTTGTTAGCAGCAACCGGTCACATTCACTATGCTAAATCTGCTCGTTTATATTTGCAGCAAATGTCAAATTTGGAAAATAATCATCCTGACCTGTACGAAAGATTTGCTATGGAAGGTTTGCACAGTATCAGACGATCTGATCGTTTTTGGGGTGCTGTTTCAACTGATCTTGCTATTGAGCAAGTTATGATGCGCTCTATAAAAGGCAGTGGTGGGCTCACCCATGGACGCGGTATGTTTGATAGTGTTAGGATCACTTGGGTCAAGAGTATGCATTTGTGTGCAACTGTTCATTGTGCCTTGACAAAACTTTGTGATCTTGAACACAAATCAGACAACAATCCTCATAAAGAACTTGGAGTCACTAGACGTAAAAGAGATTGTGCAGACTTTTCTAAGCTGTTAGAATGGTTTCAAGACAGGAATCCATTTGATGAGTATGAGGGTCGACTATGTAGTCTTTTCTCTGGAATAGCTGCTTCAGATGGCGACAACATCACATGCGATGACGCTGAATCCGTTGGCCATAACATAATGAAGTTGATGGATAACATCCCATTTACAGAGATTACAATCAAAAAGAAGGATCGAGTTGTAACGCTATCTAGTCTGAAAACTAAACTTATTTCTTCCACAACAAAGCATATTGAAATAGACCAGTCTGTGTTGTTTGGTCGTTTGCTTTTCATTATGCAGCGACAGTTGAGCCAATCAGTGGCAGATGAAATAGCTTTCAACACTGAAATCGAAAATTGTTTTAAATATGAACTGACATCTCTGCCAAGTTCATTGTTCAGAGATGGCTTCTTGCGAAAGGGAATTAAATCACAGTTAGCAGCAGAACTGCGTGCCAAAATTGATGAATCGACAAAGTCCCCGGAAGTTAATGCTGTTGTTGTTGATGGTGGCTACTTACTTCATAAAGTTAAGTGGACAACAGGATTGACTTATGGTGATATTATTGCCACATATGTTAGTTTTATTTGTCAACATTTTGGACACAATGTAACTGTAGTTTTCGATGGTTATGAAAATGGACCAAGCATCAAAGACCATGAACACTTCAGACGTGCTCACAAATCTTGCCCAGAAGTGATTGTGGAATTAGGCAATTCTGTTGTCAGTGATCAGGCTGCTTTTTTGGCCAATGAAAAAAACAAAACTCAGTTGATACATTTGCTTGCTGACGCTTTAACAACTTCAGGTTTCTTAGTGAACCACGCATTAAGTGATGCTGATACTAGCATAGTTCATCATGCTCTACAGCTAGCTGCTAAACAATTTAAAGTTTTGGTGGTTGCCAGTGACACAGATGTGTTGGTACTGCTTATACATCATTTTCAACCAATAATGGGTGACATTTTTATGCAGTATGAGATCACTGGCAAAAGTGGTGGGAAAACAGTCACAGTACCTGTTCGTGAAGCTGTACATGCTGTAGGTAGAAGTGCAGCTAACCAAGTCCTATGCTGCCATGCCATAAGTGGATGTGACACAACATCATCATTGTTCGGGAGAGGCAAAGTTACTGTGTGGCGTAAATTAACCGGTAATATTTCCACATTACCTCTGACAGAAGTAATGGGATTTGAGAACGCCACGCATGCAGATGTTTTGCAAGCCGGCTTACAGTTGCTTGCTCTAATATATGGTGGTAAGTGCACAGACAGATTAAATCATATGAGGTACTTAACTTATGTTAACTTGATGTCAACAAGTCCAACTCAACCACGTCCTGAAAGATTGCCTCCAACCGAGTGTGCAGCAAAGTATCATATCTATCGCACTCATTACCAAACTGCTGTTTGGAGATCATTAGGCACTACAAATCTTAAACCGGAGGACTGGGGTTGGAAGCTGGATAATAATAATTATGCTCCAATAGCTACTGATTTGCCTGCTGCTCCAGAAAATTTGTTGAAGGTAGTACGATGTAAATGCCGAGCAGATACAGATCGGCCGTGCTCATCTCAGCTTTGTTCTTGCCGTAAGCATGGCTTACCTTGTGTTAGCGCATGTAAAAATTGTAATGGACAAACATGTGACAATTCCAAAAGTACTGAATTTTGTGAAGACTGCTCAGATGAGGAAGATCATTCAGTTTCTCAGGTTCATCATTTGGGTGATGCAGTTCCCGATGATTGCTTGCTGTTTGATATCCCGTGGTTGGATGAGGAAGTCGTCGACTGACAATCATTTTCATAATTTTATTATATTTTGTAATTTTGTTTGTATATCTGTCATTATATGATTAAGACGTGCATTACAGACAATATTTAAAATTAATTTTGGTTCTTCATTTACTGTAACAAAACTTTAATAAAATTTACTAAAAATTCACTTTTTGGTGTTGATTTTTGCTAAATAACTTTTTTTCCCATTCATCTACACGAGTGGGATTTAAAATATACATTCCATATCATATTCTGTATCTAATAAATATAAACTTGCTTTGTCTCATGACATGTCCAGGTTTTTATAATTTCACCCGGATTACTATGAAATTAAGTCATAAAAACAGCATATAATGCACAGATTTCTCTTATTTGATGAGTTTTGAAGCGATATATGCGATGACCTATTTAAACTCTTCCAGCACATAAGACTTGAGGATTTTGATCAAAGTGTTTTAATAGATTAATTGAAGCATTTCAAGATTGACTAGCCTAATGCACTTCTTGGGTTAGGCCAATATGGCTTAAAACACTTGTTATAGAAATATTTGAAGCATTTCGACATTGTGCTAGTCACACAACCTTGATGGCCCCCAAGGGCTAAGGGAACTTTACTTTGTTATATGGGCCCCCAAGGGCTAAGGGAACTTTACTTCATTATATGAAGCTTTTAGTAGCCAAGGTTGCCTAACCCACAATGTGGTCCTAATCTGGCTTAAAATGCCTCATTTGATAAAAAACATTTCAAACTGATTTTTTTCAGCCTGTAAATCCTCTTTAGTTTGCATGCACATTTTTTTGACCTTTGAGAATTCTTCGTCAGATATTTGACAAGTTCCTGCCTAGGCTGACAGACTCTAACTCTAAAGTTAACCTCCACGCACTGCGAGTCATGCTGAATGTGATACCATTGATCAAGGATTCCATGGGCAGTGTCATCTCAATGACTGCCAGCTCTGTGGCACCAAACCTGAGCTCAAAGAACAAAGAGATCTACTCCACTGCTGCAGACATCATGAATGCACTGATTGAACATTTAGGTATGGATAAATAAATTATTCTTTGTCGTAGCTTTTTGTATATACCACTGGAACAGCACAGTGAGACCTTTATCAGGGAGATACATTGTATATCTCTTTATAATAATTGGTTGTATTATTCTTATGTTCATTACTTTGTACAATCTTTTTAAAATCAGTTTAAAATTATTGTCAGGTGTTTGAATGATGAATTCTGTTTATTTCATATACTCTCTTTGTATTCATACTTAAGATGCTATCTGTCAAAAAAATAAACAGCATTGGCGTTATTTAAAGAAAATAACAGAATCTTACTACTATCAAATATTTAACTGTCATTAAAAAATACTTTTCTTTTACAGATTTGGCTTTATTAGTTCAGCCGTTTGCCAATCAGGCCATAAATGCAACAGCCAAGAGCAAGGCTGATATGGTGGATAAAGTTTCTTGTAAGTTGAATTATCTTCTCATAGTTTTTAGGTGTTAATTTCAATAAATAAGGAGGGAATAATAACTTTAAACAATTTCTTAAATATTTTTTCTTGTGGCATTGAACAGATCTGGTTGAGAAAGTTTACCCTCGCAAACAGCAGCCCGTCGTGCTGCATGTACTTCCTTTGGTCTGGCATCTGCTTGGCTCTATGAATTCCAGTGGTGCGGCTGTACATGGAGGCAACGTGGAACTTCGCCATGCCACAGCGACACTAGTCAACAAATTGTACGAGTGCATGGGCCAGGCCCTGTTGGACAGAGCCAGCGCTGAGCCTAGCAACACGCAGAGGCAGATTCAAATGCTGCAGAGCTTGTTAGACAGCAGTAGCTAAGGATGATTCAAGCCTAGCATTTTTTTTATAACCATTTATTGCACATGAATTAGATGATCGTCTAAACATTCCACGCCCTTCAATTTTTATATTTTTTTTAAACTTCAATACTCATGTAATAAGCTCACCTATAAATATTTCATTGTATTGATATGTATCAGTATTTGCCGTCTGCTAGAGACAGAGTGGAGGTGTTTGTTTGTTTTTTACATACTACATGTATTAGAAAATTAATATATTTTTATTATATTCATGTATAAGAAATACATAAATCATTTATCAGGACCTTGTATAGCAGTGGTTCGCAAACATTATCTCTTTGCGACCCACTATGACAACAACAAAAAAAAAACTAAAATAAAAATAAGAGAGTAAAAGTGTCAATAATTGTACATACACAAATATATTTGCCTGTTACTTTGCAGAATTTCAAAATTTTAGTTTTGAAAAACAGTTGTAATTATTCAAAAATAGTTCCCTCCATCCTTCAATTATAGATATGAAAAATTCTATTGCAACCCACCGGTGAGTCGTGGCCCCCACTTTGAGAACTTTGTGTGGGGCGGGGGGGGGGTTCATTAATCTGTTTGTTTTTTAATGTCTCTCTGTTGACCGATGCCCAATTTCTTGAATTAAAGTGCTAATCTGAAATAAGTTTTCTTTGTAAAGAAAATAGCTTACCTTAACAACATTTCAGTTACAAAATTTTTCAGTATTACTATGTCCATTGGACTTGACGAAATTGGCATTACATATCAAATTTACTTGTCTTTTCTGGCATATCTTAGAATATGTGCAGCAGTGTTATACATGGTTTATAATTTTGTACTTTCAATGAAATTTTTTTTAAGCATAGCAAATATCTTGTTCATGAAAAAAAAGACTTGTACACGTATCAGACTTTTTTCAACCGTTTTTTTTTTCTCAACACACACGTATTAAAAATCTACAGCAGGTTTTTAAAAAAAAAAACATAAACTATTCCATTAATTATAAACATGTTGCCAGGACACTGGATTGTGCTAGTCTTGATTACAGGTATTTGTAGATATACTTGAATTTACGTTACTGCTAACCTGGTTGCCCAGTCATTATTTTTTTAAACTACAGGTTGTCTGTGATATCCTCATCTTAGCCAGTCTCATTGAAAAATCTGTGATTGTTATTTCAGCCCATTGGCCTATTTATTAATTATAATGTGTCTCTAGCAATAAACAATGCCTTTATATAAGTATTGATTGCTAACTTATTAATTTCAAGTCTAGAAAAAAAAATTAACTTATTTTGCAAAAAATAATGTGTGTGCATAAATCTGTCAAAATGATTTTTATTATACAATCCACTATATTTACCATTTTTTTATTTGCATATCTTGTAGAGAAAAAGAATATTTATATTGTATGTATGTATATAATAACAATTTTAAAAAAAAAAAAAAAAAGACTTTTTTAATGTAGCCGGTTATTCATTATCAGACTTTGATGTCTTCAGATAATGTTGAAATTGGGACTCAACATCTAGTAGGATTTTTTAAATATTAATTTCATTCTCTTAAGTGTCCAGTAAATAGCTTGAAAAAAGAAAAATGCAACCAACATGTAAGCTGACACAGAAGACGCATACATTTGACAGTTGAACATTTTAATAATCTGCTTGGTAACTTCAACATTGTTTTAAGATGATACACACTTGCAACGAACTATGTTCTTTTTGTTTATTTTGGGTTTGTGGTTTTTTATTTTCAACCATTACAAAATATTTTGTTCTTGAAGATTTGTACTTTGTTTTATACTGAGCACTCCAAAGAAAAACATTGAAAACTAATTTTTATCGATCATTTTATCTTTTTCTATCTTTCTCTTCCTCCTCCCACCCGGTGTTTTTGACTGAACGTTTCAGAATATTGGGAAATGAAAGATAATTTTCTCTCACTGATTGAAAAAAAAAACAATTTTTACATATTTGGGTTATAACTGAAAATATTTACTCATGTCGGGGAAATACTTTTGATCATTTGTAAAATACGAATTTTACAACATCTTATCTTTTATGTATGCATCATTGATGCACATTAAAATACTATATGCTATTTACAAAATATTGTGTTGTAAACAGTACATCTTCATTATTTTATTCATTTACATAAATGGACTTGGGACTTTTTAAAATTGTCCGTGGATTTGATGAAAAGTTGTAAAAGTTGTCCCTTTTTTTAATATTTATTTATAAATTTAATTTTTTTTGTTTCGTTGAAAAAAAAAGAACATCATTTTAATTGATGGGTTTTTGTTTTCTTTGGTGTGCATTTATAATTTTTTTGAAGCATAATTTGTACAGACAGAAAAAAATCTAAGGAAAGAAATATTTTATAATTAACATATGCCTACCCCTAATTTTTTTTCATTACCGATGGAGCTACTAAGTTATTAATTTTCTAAAGTCCTTTTTTTTTTTTTTAAATGTCTTAACATTGTTATAATACAGGTTACCCTACCAGTCTATAAGGCTTCAACAAAACTTTACTTACAACTAATATTCTGACTTCATTATCTAACTTAAATATTGTCAGACATTTGCAAAAAATTTCAAATTGTCATAGTATATGTAGGTCCTGATGCAGGGGGTTGAAAATCTCCATCCTTCCGTTATATTTATTTGCCTGCTGATAGTGTATAAAGCTAAACATGGATTAAAAAAAAAATAAGCTAGGGTTTTCTATTTTTAAGCTGTAGAACAGATCGCTGCAAAATGAATATCTGTTTTTTTATGCCAATGTGATATGATGATATACTTGACCAAGTAGTTTATTTTATAGTCATTACTTTGGTTACATTTTATTGTATTAAGCAAAGGTTTCATTTACATTGATTAGCCTGCTTATCACATAGGCTGTCAATGGTGTGTGACTTTGGTGGGGAATTTTTTTTTTAAAACTGAATGTGTTACATACATATTTTTTGTTTTATTATTATTATTTGAACTTTTCAAGATATTGTAGCTAAATATAAACTATTTTCTTTTTATACATGTTTGACATCCTGAAGGAATTTATTTGTTCCGTCCATTTTAATGTATACACTGACATATACTTTTTCATTTATTTATCTCAAAATAAAAAAAATGGATCTTGCTTATGTATGAAAATTATGTTTACATTTTCAACTTCATTTTTTATTTATTTAAAAAAAAATTTCATTCAGGTAGTAAAAGCTCTCATGTTATTTAATAATGAAAAGTTTATTCTAGTAGGTGCTTACCATTTTCATTTGTAGGCTTTTTAAAACAAATGTTTCAGCTCAGCTCTGTAGTCATCGGGTCATGTTTATTTATTTACTTTTTATTTTTTCATATGTATTGTGCAGTGCAAATAATGCAATAATAAATTGTATAGTTAAAACATTTTATATTTTACAATAATTTCATAATTTATAATTTTCTCTTTTCTAAAATGTGAAATTTAAAATATTATTTTAGAAATACAGATTATTAAAAAAAAAAGATGTTCTATTTGGTCCAAGAAAAACTTATAATTGTTGAAATATTGCTGTAAAAAATGTCTATATTCTCATTATGTCATTAATGTTGATGGATACTGATGTGAACTACAATTAAAAGATCTTTGAGATATAAACAAGTGGGTTTTTGTTATTTATAGATTTTTAAATTTAACTCAGTCTGGTGCTACAAATTTGCTAATCCCTACGTCTAAAAAAACTGTGTTATGGGAAATTTTCAGATGGTAATTCACTTGTAGAAAACGTTTGAGTCACCAATCAAATGCAATATTTTGGAGTATGAAGCTAATTACTTTTTTGATAATGTTTTTTACAAGTATAACACGAGTTCACTATTTTTAGATGTATAACACAGGTTCATTAATTTACAAGTATAACATGGGTTTATTAAAGTGCTCAGTTCTAAAGTTTTCTTTTTTTTTTTTGCCTGGTAAGCTGTTTTTAATATACTTTAAATACTTTAAAAACAATAAAAGCAAGTTATGAATTCTTTCGTTATGTAAATTAAAAAAAAACATAGCCTTTTGATTTCAAACTAGTTACCCCACTTGGTAGTTTATACTAACTATGCAAACAAAAACAAGTGAAATACTTCGGACACTAATAAATGGAAAATATAGAAGAAGAAAATAGCAAAAAAAAAAAATATATTAATTATGTTTCCTTAGATTTGGATAATTAACATATTCATAGAAATTATATTGCCATTAAAAGTGTGAACACAAGTTTTTTTACTGGAAATAATGTATCATTATACCATCTGCTAATATCTTACTTACACTGCTATATTCATTGATAAAGTGCTAGATAAATAAATGAAATAATTAATTCATATTTGTGCTCATGCTCATTTTATGCAATATAATATTTATAAATATTTGTCAATTCAGGGAAATATGCGCTTACTTTTGGGCAAATTTTAATAAAAAGAAGAAAAGAACATTTATTCTCTAACACATCACCAGTCATTTATTTATTTCCTAGAAGTGAGAACTAAATACACAGATAAAATGAACAAAATAATTTAATAATGATAACATTGTGACCAAGGAAATAGCTATCATTGTAATCACGTGCTTATTTACTTGACCATTTAACTATGAGTCAAAAAATCATTCACATAATGTCATCAAGATACATTTTAATATGATAGTAACTTTACATAACAAGTTTTCTAAAACAATAAAACATGATAAGGTGTGAATAATGGCAATGGCCAAAACAATATATGATTTTAAAAAATTAAATATTACATCACAGATTGCAAGGAAAAAAAAAAAAAATATGGCAAACATATCATCATCTCCTTTAAGTTTAAAATTAATTTACTTTGGGATAGCTAACCACCAAAGCTATTTTTGATTTCTGAAATATTCCCTTAATGCGAGAAAAATAAAGTGTGTTACCATAACATATTATGTAATTAGTGGGAAAACATGAAACAGCTAAAGGGTAAAAATAAATGGATTATATAATGACTTAAAAAAATAAAATTGGTCAACTCATAAGTCACTATTTTTTTCTGACAATTTTTTACCAGTTGTACTATTGTGGTTAAAAAGAGTTGAAAGATATTGAATGGACCAAACTCTGTGTACTATATGATTTAAAGTTTTAATAATTATTCAATAACAGGTATAAATAAGAAAACTGAAAAAAAAATGCTACCTGAATCCCAATAAAGCATTTAGTCGCAGATTAAACCTTTCCCATTTTTGAGAAAAATACTCGCTGACAGCTTGGTGTTGTAAATCGGCTACACTCCCTTCCTCGTTAACATCATCATCATCACCCAGAGCGCCACTTAACAAAAAATAAGAGTCCAGTGCCCCCCGGCACATTGGGCATCTGTCCAGTAACTTGAAACAGCTTATACATACACAGGCATGGCGGCAGGGTAAAAGAGCACAACTAACTGGTTTAGTTTGACAGACTACACACTCTGGAAAATTCTCCAATGGTTTATTATCTTCAAGATTTAATTCATCATCTGGACTGGTATCTAAGTGCACTGAATCCACACATGAGGAATGTTTTTCAATTATTTTTTCTTCAGGTATACAATTCTCATATTTGTCTGTCCATAAGTTATGATTCCCGTTTTCCACTTTCAAGTTATTAATGTTCTTAGCTGACATTTCACCCCTTTGGCTTTTGCAGTCATCACTGCGAGGTTCTGGTTTGGTAGAATGATTTAAGTCTGGTCCATTAGACAAATACAAAGGCTGAAATAAAAAAAAAAACATAATCTACAACTAAAAAGTTAACCATAAAATTATTTATAATTGATTTAAAAACAAAATACATGCAAAACTAACCCTGAAGTCATTAAAATGTATTTGAACCGATAAAATTCATAAACATTAAATAAACTGGTTTCATTAACAGCCTAAACTAATTTTCCCAATATTCAAAGTAAAGATGACTGCAACATGGACTCGAGATGGTGAACTCAAATGGGGCACCACGGGTCAGACGTTGATTAATTTTTAAATGACTCCAGTCACTGAGTTTGTTTTGCAAGAAAACCTGTACAGGAGCCACAGGGTCTTTTTACCAATGTGGACCAAGCCAAAGAGAAAAAGTTGATAGACAACTTTAAAAAATATTTATGTTCTTATAATTTCATGATAATTTCTAAACAGATATCCTTTAAGCAAAATTAAATAATGCTGTAAAAAAACCAACCAGGTACACAGTTAAAGCTAGGTATACTATGGGAGATCACTCAGGCCACCCACCCAAAAAAAAACTGCAGAACTAAAACTGGTATGAACCAGACACCTACTGGTAGACCCTGTGTGTTGGATTAAAAAAAGAATGTATATATATATATATATGTATTACCAAAAGAATGCTCACCTGCAAAGAATAAAGTTGGACACCGACGGTCTTAACAAACTGACTGAGTATATTAGAATTCTGAGTCACTTTGTCATCCTGAAGATGAATAATTGAGACTAAACCAATCTGTGGATAAAAAAAGAAAACCAGGTTCAATATATTATGCGCAGACTAATCATGTTCAATATTTTTGACTAGATGATGCTTTTGTGAAAGGTATACAGAGGCACAACGAATGTAAACCATTCCATCAACACATTCATTTTTGCAGGGCATTTATTGTACAAAACACAATTTCAAATGGACTTCTATGGTAAATCATGCATTCAGTTCCATGTCGCTAAAGAAAATTGAGAAATTTATGGTTTGTTGATTGAAACATACTTGTTCTGTAAAGCAAGCAAGCAGTCATGGCGGCTTTAATTGGGCAGAACATTTGTTGTGTGGCATGTGGGTTAAGCTGGGTGCCACCGTGCAAGCATCATTAGTTTATTTAAAAGAATATCTGAAAACTTGTTGAAATGATTTTTTAAATATTTTAATGGTTGCAATTAGAGTGTTGTCCTAATTAATACAAAGTGAAAGAAGAAAAAAAAAATTACAATAGAATTTTCTCTGTTGTGGTGTGCTGTAGTTTGTGCCTCTTCAAATGACACATCATCTATAAAAGTCACCACAGTGGCAGGGTATCGTTTGCGTGGCATATTTCCCAAACTGTCACTGCTCAATGTCACTGGGCAGGGAATATTCAATTCATGATCCCCAGCCTCAGTAAAGCTAAAATTCAATTAGAAAACATACAAAATTTTATTAGATGATAATAAACAATGGAACTTAAAAAGAAAATAAAGAATTAACATACGAGTTAAATTTACTTCCCGAAAAATAAATAATATACTCACCGTAACCGATCTATGTGAATAGCTTCCAGGGAAATGAAATCTTCAGATGATTGATCCTCCAATGTGTTCCTTACATGTATCCCTGTTTTGAGTATTATGTCATGGAATGGATTAATCTTGGCTCCCCATAATACAAACACTTTGCAGGGGCACAAGCTGGACAAATGTAGGTGAAGGCCATCTGTAATGGCATTTCAGGTAGAAAAATACTAATTCAATAACATTAAAAAAAATCAATGAATGTAAATTCATTTGAATAAAAAGAAACTAAATGGTCTATTTTATTGAAGAAATAAGAGGACAGATGGTCGTGCAGTAAAGCACTTGACTGTCGACCTGAAGGTCCTTGGTTCGATCTCCTCCGGTGAGGACCAATGGACATTTCAGGTCATGGCTAAAGTTCCTGTTATATCTCCCATGATGCCTCCATGGCTATTGCACAATCGGATATGGTGGGGATGAAAGAAGGGAACCATAAAAACCTTCCCATTAGTGGTTTGTAGGATCTAAGAGATTTCATCTCATCCGTACAGGGACTTTACACACAATATAAGAAATAAAAATTACACTTTAACCACATATTGTACAAAAGTTCATTTTGAGGTATTTATTAAAACATTAAAATGATTCATTTGTTTACATTCTTTCTATTGACAAAAATCTACAATGAAAATAATTGTATTCTTATTAATATCTTCAAGTAGAAAATTGTTACCTTTTAGCTGTTTACTTGACTGTAGAAATTGAACAACAAATGGATTGCACATTTGGACCATATTTCTCTGGGCCACACTTGTAGAGATTCTTGTACCTCTGTTGTGATCCCAGTTGTTACTAGAAGTGAAGAATTAAAGCCATAATGTAAAGGTATCAGTTTTAATCATTTTCAATAGAAAATGAGGGTTTATTAAAAAAAATTAAAATTAAAAAAAAAAGGTTCTTAAGGTTACTGGATATTTCATAAGGTGTAATAAACCCTTTAGTTTCAGTTGCCATCAATATTGAATAATTACAATTACTGCTAAATGTCCCTGATTTATATAGCTATAAAAATTTTAATATCGTAGAAAATGGAAAAAAGACTAGTTTTGGTGTTGACATTTTTCATATAGGATAAGTACTTTTATTTTAAGCAGATGTTTTAAGTTTAGTTGATTTTTTTTTACACGCTTTTGTTAAAATGTATGAAAATTTGCATAAGTTTAGAGAAATATTTGTGTATGAATGAAAAGATACATAAGTAGTTAGTAAAATAAATTACAAGGGCATTGACTATTGCTTTAACTAAAAAGGATTAGCAAGTCAGAATTTTTTTTTATCAAATCATGCATTATATCAGGGACAAGTTTTTTTTTTTTTTTTTTTTTATAATTTTTTTTTTTTTTCTGTTTTCTCTATAAAATTTTTTTTTTTTTTTAACGTCGCCATTGCCAGCATGGTAGGGTGTAGTGTGCCTACCACACCAACATTGTTGGCGGCGCTGATGCACGTCTGCCATGCCTACAGAGCGGCGGGGTGAGTGTGCCCGCTATCATCTGCAGGGATGGCAGAAAGATGGGTTTTAATCCTTGCCCAAACCGGCCAGACCAGCAGGGTGTGTACTGCCGGTCGGCCAGAATGGCAAGGAAAGGGGTTTTTCCTGCCACTCGGACAGAGGGGAGGGTGTAGTGTGCCTGTACCCTCAGCCGGAAATGGCAAGCTGCGCAGGTGTGCTTGAGTGGGACGGAGAGGAAGGGTGTTGTGTGCCGACCACATCCGTCACCACCGCCAGCTGTGAATACTGCGGTCTCGGATAGTCCTCATTGACCACAGTACCACCACCCTCGCAAGTAATGGGTTTTTTTTCCTGACTAGAGAACCCCTATGATCCATCCCCCGTGGATCATGGTATGTCTCAGACCAGGAAGGAGAGATCACAAAATATCATGCCAAAATATTTTGTGATACTCCAAAGTAGGGACAAGGCGTGAGTGTTGCCGGTCATAACTCTTAGAGAAAAATTTATAGATGTTTTTATGCTATATTACATATACAAAATATATGGTCCTGTGTTTATTGAATATATTTGGCATCATCATTCATAATAAAATAACTACAAGTTTAAATATATATATAACATTCAGTTATATATCAATTGTATATGTTGTTAGTCCAATACTTTATACAAATATGTGCTTTGTCTAAGACTTTCATTTTAGACTATTTTAGAGGCTAGATTCAACCTCAACAGACGTATGCTAAGCTGGGATCATGGCATAATTTTCTAATGGAAAATGACATTAAAGGATTGCGTGATGCATATGTAACATTGCCACTTTTGTGAATAAACATAAACATAGGCCTATAAATAACGAAGTGATAGCATTATAATAATAATATGCCACAGCGATGTCCTCAATTTAAAATGACATCAAATGACAAATCTTATCGTCATTTTTAGATAAGTTAATAATCACTTTGAAGCCAAAAGTATTTGTTTATTACCATTTAACAGATAAATAATGCATATTGGCATTACCTAACAAAACCAATGAAAACTGTCATCGCCAGAAAGCAGAGGATTATTATAATTATTGAAGTTGCGTTTGAGTATCCAGCAAGCCACAGTAAAGTGATTGTAGACATCTTTGTCAAAGCTGAAGAGCTACCAATACTTTAAAAAAAAATCCTCCAGTGTATCTATATAAATTTGTCCAAAATTATTATGGTCCATTTTGAACTTTTAGTGCTTTGCTTTACACTCTTCATAATCCTGTTATTGTGTGAAAAATGATTCAAATCTTATCTTTAAAACTAATAGAACCCTAAACACTAAAAATGCCAGTTTGGAAAGTAAGAATTCTATTTACAAAAAAAAATCAAATGCTGTTTATTATATTTTAACAACATATTTAATCAGTGGTATGATAGGGAGGGGCAAGTCCGCCCAGAGTGGTGGTAGCACCAGAACAGGGGGGTAATTTCAGTACATGAATAAGTCAGCAATAGAGTCCACCGCTAATTGTATTTGCCAGAGTTGACACGAAAGATGCATTTAGTCAATTATTAAGTTTTAAGTTAGGAGAAAGACTTACAAGATAAAAAAGTCTTAAAATATTTCATATTGTGACCCAAATCTAAAAGCAATATGTTAGATATCATATATTTTATAAAGGGAAAAAAATGATTTAAAACCTGACTGATTTGGAATTTTAACTCTTTCATACGGAATAAGTTTGTATTCTTGCTATCACAGCACTCAACACCCAAAATGATGTCCCCCCTCTGACAGCAAATAAAGTACCACACCATAACCATTTTTTTCTTTTATTAAAAAAAAAATGAAAAAAAAAACATGTGAATTTCCAGTTAAAGATGCAAACTTAAAACCAACACAGATCTTTGTCCCAAACAGGCACCTTGCCAAATCAAGACTTCATATCGTTTCCAATGTTTTGAAAATTCTTGAAATTCAATTTTATTCTTAAGCATGGCAAGAACTATTTAAAAAATTCTTCCCGTGAAGCAAAAATAATTCAGGAGATTGGCATTTGTTTAGAGTTAAATTGCGGGACACTATTTCAAACAAGTTTTCTAGCTCGAGGCCTTTTCCAGTATATAACAAAAATCATGGAAGCATGTGATAAAATACTAAACAAACCCAGGAACATTATTTTCTCAAAATATTTATTTTAATACTGTGCAATTATAAAGTTGTGATGGAGAATGATAAATTTATGAAAATGTTATTAGTCTGCACATGAGAAAAAAAAAAAAAAAAATGAAATCATCAACTTCTGAAGCTGTTGATTTAAAAAAAAAAAAAACACTACCAAGGCTTTACATTTTTTTTTATGGTTTATTTAAAATGTTTTAATTCTTGACTTTCAGAGCTTTAGGGTCAACATGGACTAGATTTTCCCTTGTTGATTAAAATGTATGGACAACTTGGAACATTGTCCAAAAGTCTTTATGCATACCATAAAACTGAAGCCTTCAATTTGCAGGTACATGCTGTGCCACTTCCCCAGTGGTCTAGTAATATTGGGCTCAATAAAAGTAAAAAAAATATTTGACAAGCATTATGCCTACTTGTATAGAAAAACAAACAAACGCCAAACGGACATCAAACTTTGACACATTAATAAATTTATGCCAAAGAAATCATAAAAGTTTTTCTGTTGGTCTATACAAATCAGGTACTGCATTCAAACATCACAAATAAAAAAAAAGTTATAATTTTATATAACAAAGATTTATAAAAACAACATTAGTGATTTATCTAATGAAACAGATTTACAAATGTCATTGAAAAGTGGAAATAACCAGAATTTACTTATAAAAATTTGCATCATTAAAGATATTTATCACTTTAAAACAGTTATTTAACTTTACGTAAGTTCCATAAAAGGAATAAACAGAATTTTAACTAAATCTTTTGCACATTTAGCTATAAACATTTAGCTAATTCATATTATTTAGATCAGAGAAAGGCAGAACATTAACATGTGTCTAACCATCAAGTATTTTTTTTCTAAAAAAAAAAAATAAATAAAAAATGAAAACAATTATGTTTAAATTTGAATCTGAACCAATCTATTAGCCAGGTCAAAAACTTCGCTGTATCTATCTGTTTTTGATTTCCAACTTTCTGGGATTGTATTCAAGCCATCCTTATAAACATAAATGTAAACTGATAAATAAAAGAGAATCACATATGCACACATAAAAATATTGTACTGTATTAAAAAAATTATGATTTTTTTTTTTTGCTATCTGACCTGGCGAAGACCCACCTTAGCAGCCCAGCATGCACCGATAAAACCACTCCGAGAAGCATTGCAGCCTCCAACTTTGATTGTTGAACGAATGCCATTCACAAAATCAGTAGCAGTGATAACACCATGCATGGTGGATTGAAAGGATTCTGGCAAATCTGATGAAAATGGTTGAAAAAAAGTAAATGAGTGATTCAATAATGTAAATGAGTGATTCAATAATGTAAATCAGTAAGTAATACAATAATGGCAAAAGGCTCATAATGACTTTAAATGGAGAAAAAAAAAATTTGTAAAAGATCATCGCTTATGAACCATTGAAAACGTTTTGCTGGTTGTCTATATGATAACAATTAAAACAGTCCCCATGTCACTTACGTCAGTTCTTTTTAAAATGTTTTGTAACTGCACTAGCATGAGGTTCATCCTTGACTCGAAGAACCTGATGAATCTGTCCAGCTACAGCTTTGTCCAGGTCTTGAGGGTTCTGGCGATGGGGGGTCAATTAAAATTTCAGCCACTTTTTGTAACACATCTCCCTGGTCATCATCCAGTAAAATAAATTGTTCAAGCACCCTGGAAATGTGAAAGAACAAGTTTAGCTTCATAATTCAGCTATTAGTTTACCAACAGATATCAAAAAATGCAACTTGTATCTCCCCATGCTAAGGAAAAAAGCTTTTAGCGGGCCATCAGGGTAGATGAAGTGAAGAATTCATCTGTTTCTATAACCTCGGCATATGAAGAGATTGTGTGGTTAGCACAACGCCCAGCCGCCTTCACTTCCCTAACTTAAAGTCAGGTACCCATTTAAAGCTGGGTGGACTTGTGGGACAACTTTGAAATACATTTCACCTGGAAAAATTCCCATGGTTCTCACCGAGGATCGAACCCAGGACTCTCAGGTCGACAAGCGAGTATCTACACCACTCAGCCATCCGATATTTAAACAGTTAAAAGTTTATGATTCAATCTGTTTATTTAAATGACTAATAAATATAGTCAGGCACTCGGGAGAAAACACAAGCAAGCTGTTGGGGTAGTAGTGGGACACTATTTGTTAAATAATTCACAATCGAGAATGGACACAGCAAACTAAAAAAAAACAACTAATATATCTATTACAGGAATAAGGACGTTACCGAGCAGCAGCCAGACCAGCAGCCACAGACATATCAGATTCCTGCAGCACCCTGAGGCCTTTTTCAACCATTTCTAACATGTTGGGCTGTCCCGCGTAAAGGGCCACTAGAGGAATTATTCGAATAGCGCAGTCAATCTGATCATCCTCTGAAGAGCCTGAAAAAGTTGACATGACCGAAAAAGTTAAAAATTATGAAAATTACAACTGATTAAAGATTAGCTAGTTTAACACTCTAAGTCCTGGTGAGGTGGATTGAAGCTTTTCTATTTCCAAAGTTGAGTTTCACAGATTTAATATAAAGGTGGGTGTAATAAGGACACTTTTGAAAATCTATTTCTGTTATTGAAAAAAAGTATGAAAAAAAAAATAATTGAAAAATAAACATGATACTATTTTTTTTTAATGTGGCATAAATCTAAGTGGACTATACAATATGCATCACTGAACTTGGCAAGCAGGTTCTTTAATATGTTCTTAGCTAATTAGTTTTATTTTAAAATTGTCAGGATTTTGGCATTTTTTTTATTTTTAAAAACTGGATCAACAGCCTCTTAATATTCAATTAAAGAGATGAACTTTGGGCTATTGACATCTAAACTGCGCATGTCTGAGCTATTTAAAAGTATACCCAGCCAGAGGAGATAAAAGTTATCAAATGTACGTTAGTTTCGTTGAAATAAGAATGAATGTTCAAATATTTCATTTGTATCATTGCATCAATATATGAAGAACTGTTGCCTAATTATGGTACTGAATGAAATTAGTTTCATTCACACATAATGATGATTGATAAAAAAAAGGTTTTTGACAAAGAGAGAGTTTTAAATTTAAAACTAACAAAATATCTTTACCAGTAGGTGTTATTTTCCCATCAACATTCTTGATGAAATCCCTAATACAACCATGACGCCATGGTCTGTTGACTGGATATGACTCTGATCAAAAAAAAAAAAGTGTTAAGAATATAATGATAATTTAATGTCAAAGGATATATTAAAAATGCCATTTAGTTTCAATCTTACATAAAAAAGAAAATTTAGGACACTTAAAGTACTGACTGCACCCAAAAATAGTCTAAATAATTAAAATATATTTTTAATATCTTAATTCAGCTGACCATTATTATAGATATAAATTGTCACAATCTCAGATAATGTCACAGATGACTCTGCTCTCTTCCTACAAATTGTCTACTTCAAGAAAATTATTTAAAATGTCAATCTAACAAATACTCTTCTTCTTCACTAGACTCTATAGCAGACGTAGAGCTTGGGCTTCCTCCACTCTCTCCCAGGGCTTTATGGTCTTTTTCAACCTCATCTATCCATGTGCTGCTTCATCTGTCTTTTCCTATTAGGTGTTTTCTTATACATTACCATGGTGCAACTGCTCTTTTCCATTTTATCTATGTTCCCCATCCATTACAATCTATTCATTTTGATTTATGATGTTATTTTAGGTTTCTCATAAAACCTGCGCTTAGCTTTTCCTACTTTTCCATTCGTGTTTATCTGTTTATCGTTTACCGGCCCATATGTTTTTAGAAATTTATTTTTTCTTTCCCGAGTGTTGACCATATTTTCTGTTTGTCTGCTGATGGTCCACATCACACTAGAATCTTGTATTTTGTTATGTTTTCTGAGGATCTGTCTGTTTATGAGTATTTTATGTAATTGTAATGCATAATACATTGTTACAGATTTCTAGACTTTTGATCTCTATCACCATATAATTTTTCTAATTGAGGTTCGATCCCAGGCATATTATTTAAAATTCTATTCTCTTTTAAATGCTCTTAATCTGAAAAATATCCAACAATTAAGTTTTACCTTTTGTGTTTGCCTGATCCTCACTGGTCACTGGACGTTCATACTCAGAGCTTGGGCCAAAGAAATCGTAGGTTGCTTGCGTCAAATGTTCAATATTTAGACCTGGGAAATTAAAAACAATGCTCCAGTAAATTTTCTCACTTAAGGTAAACACAGTGAAATAGATAATTCTAATTTGTAGATGATGAGAAATCATTTGCCTAATATATGTGACCTAGAATAACTGAATATAAATGTTGTCATGTTTTTAGACGAATCATTTTCTTCATAATCCTTTAACCCACAAGATTATTTTAACTAGTCAAGATGTTAATTAAATAAGCAGGATGTTATTGTGAGGATATACATGTATTAATCTTTAGTTTGAAATTTAAAAAAAAACTATTTTTCTTTATTATCTCATTAAAATGAGAGGACAAACATTGCCTCCCGTAATGGGTCTGGTCTCTGCCCTCCTGTCATTACAGAGAGGTATAATTACACATATGACATACAGATTCAAAAATATGAAAAGCAGACCTTCACACTTATGCTAGAATAGCGGATTTAACCTTATATAAAAAACTGCCATTCTAGCAGACTTTTCAGTCAGAGAAAACATGTAATTTTTAACACCTCCCCACAAAATACGTTATAAAAAAGAATTGTTAGGAAAAGATTTCTCTAAAAGAATATAGAGGTTTCTTTATGATACATATAGAATAAGCTATAGATATCTATCAATGAAGTGAAATGTCAAAAATCTGCATCTGTAGTTTGAGCCACTTAGTGAATATTGTCAAAAGTTGGCATAAACGGGGTAATCAGAATTGGAGTCTACTTACATTCATAAAATATTTTAAAAAGGCTTTCAAATAATTGACAAAGCTTTCAGTCAACCAAAGAAACAACATTTATTTCCATCAAGCTATATAAATAAATAAACACTAGCATTAACTTCCATAATTTTGAGAGGACAAGGGATTAAAAACCAACAAGACAAAATATGATAGTAAACAAAACTCAAATAACTTAGATTACCCCCTAAGTCAACAAGAGACTTTAGCATCACATAGGCCTGGTCACCATAGCACGTGTTTCTTCCTAATTTAATCCTGTAGTAAGGGTTGGCTGCAGGCTCCATGAATTCAATATCCTCTCTATCTTTGATTGCAGCTTGCATAGCAGCATCATCATAGACCCAGTGCAATGGTTGAGCTGAATTGTTCAGATGTTAAAAAAAAATAATTAACAATATGCAGAACAGTGCGTATGAGAGCACAATGTAAATTTCAAGAAAAGAAAGTTTATTTTCTAATCAATTTTTACCACTGGTACCTCAGCTCATTTCATGACCATCATGCCGAATATTATTAAAATTAATTTGACCTATTAAGTAAAATTTAAATATGAAAAGTTGAAATGTTTACATCACTCATCACCTCCTCCTTCTCATCACTCTTCGCAGCTTTTGTATATTTATAAACCCATTTTCTTCACAGTTCAGCGTGTACTACAAAAATCTATACGTGTTAGATTTAGATCATTGTCTGGTGACGATTTCAGTATGGCAATGGGATTGTCATTTTCTTAAATTAACATTCAACAACATCAAGTAGGTTTGCGGGTCAAGTTTAACAAAGTCTACGAATGTCCTTCATGCCCCCGTAAGCCCTAAAGGTTAAATCATCATAGAGCCCTTCACAAACAGCATCCACTTTCCCTAAGGATAAAATCAGCATTAAGACACTACTATCAAATTGCACCACCATATAGTGCTGAAATTCTTTATTATAAATCCCTGAAAGGATGTGATGTTTATCTATTAGATCCTGTAAACCACTAATGGGGTGGTTTTTTGTAGTACCCTTCTTTCATCTCCACCATTGCAATGGCCATGGAAACACCATGGTAAAAATATGCAGGAGACTGGACTTGATGGGAAGCAGCTAACCCAAATCATACAGATGAAGTTGCAGCATGAAGTTCCTTCTGGCTTCTGTATACAAAAATGCCACCCAGCCACGAACACCCCATCCTGTGGGCAAGCATTCTTTAAACTCATCTATTTAGAACTGAGGATGATCTTATTCAGCGAATACTGTTTTTAAATTTAAAAAAAAATATATATAATTATATATTTTTAACTCCAGAAGTGTACTTTAAAATAATGCCTAAAGTAATTATCATAATAATGATAATATAATAAAAAATAATCATAATGAAGGATAATGGATGTAAAATATTATTTGGCTGTCACATTTATTTAAACGTAGTGTTAACTTCTTACTATATTTTCTATATAATTTATACTATACATATGCTAATATTAATATAAAGTTTAAAAAAAAAAAATCTAAAAAAATAACCACTCGAATCATATTAAAGACATTCAAATCATTCATAAATTGTAAAAAGAAAAAATAATAACCTGCTGCATCAGCCACGCAAGCACCAACAATTGCTGCAACTTTTCTCAGCTGCAGCGGCGTTAATTCCGCCATCGTTGATGTATATTACGTAATTCAAAGCATAAACTGCCGAGTCATTCTCTAAATACACACTAGCTTCAGACGACGAACGGGACTAAATAACTGCACAGTGTCCGAGATCTTGGCTGACAGTAGTTGACACCTGGTGTAACCGAGACAATTAACTAAAATTTAAACCCAAGTCCAAAACTCAAAATTTTTAAGCCAGCACTTAAAAATCGTAATGGGAACGAAACAAAAAAAGCGAAATATATTTTTACTTAAAAAAATGTCATTCGAGGACACTCCCCCCCCCCTTCCAAACACACACAGACATACATACAAACAAACGCACTATAGTATTACGCACTTTAATTGCACACGTACTCGTACCTGTGGGTACTTGTACTCAGACCCGCCGAGATGGGGGGGGGGGGGGGCGGGAAGGGGGGCAAATGCCCAGGGGCCCGGCGAGTTTTAGGGGCCCGGACTGAGCTGGCCAATCATCTTTTAAAAATATTATTATCAGCAAGGGGGGGGGCATGACAGCCCTGCCCAGGGGCCCGAAATTTCTGTCGGTGGGCCTGCTTGTACTTGGCAATTTAAAAACGTGTGCGGTCTACTGGATCACTAGAGACATCTCTACAGTGCAGTACTTACGTAAGAGCTACACGAGCTATAGCTTAGGGCCCCACAATATTGTCCCCCCCAAAAAAAAATTGAGCATTTGTCATATGTTCTTGAATATTTGGCACTGGCATATACTATCTGAGCTTTAAAAGGGCCCCCATATCTCAAATAGCTTTGAACGTTATCAAGTCTAAATCCGGGCCTGCGTCCAGTGGCGTAGCGAGCTTAACTCGCGCCCGAGGCACAATACTACCTTTGGCAGTGTTGGGGGCCCCAAGACATTCGCCTAGTTTTGCCTATCCATAAGTACAGGCTCTGCTAGGTGGTCATCTTTGCTGGCTATGGGAGGGATCGGCTCCCCTTCATCCTCTTCCTTCCCTCCCCTCCCCCCTCCCCCTTTCCAAATAAAATTGTTGCTTGACGGTGTTTACTTTGGTTGTTGGATTACAGTGACGATGTACAAACATCACAAAACATAAAGAGTCGAATGCCGGCTTGGTATTTTCTTTCTTTAAAATCTTAATGTTTATTTTTACAGCTTAAAATCTTTACGACATCAAAAGTTCATGACATGACATATTCCAATATACGCCGGTCTCAACCACTCTCAACTCTATACGCCGGTCTCAACCTCTCTCAACTCTATACGACAGTTGCAACCTCTCTCAACTCTATACGCCGGTCTCAACCTCTCTCAACTCTATACGCCAGTTGCAACCTCTCTCAATTCTATACGCCAGTCAAAACCTCTCAACTCTATACGCCGGTCTCAACCTCTCTCAACTCTATACGCCAGTTGCAACCTCTCACAACTCTATACGCCGGACTCAACCTCTCTCAACTCTATACGCCAGTTGCAACCTCCCTCAACTCTATACGCCAGTTGCAACCTCTCTCAACTCTATACGCCAGTCTAAACCTCTCTCAACTCTATACGCCAGTCTAAACCTCTCTCAGCTCTATACGCCAGTTGCAACCTCTCTCAACACTATACGCCAGTCTAAACCTCTCTCAACTCTATGCGCCAGTTGCAACCTCTCTCAACTCTATACGCCAGTCTAAACCTCTCTATACGCTCTCTGAACTAGCCATTTCTTAAAATTGTCCAATAAGGCTTAGGGCACTCACTTGTTTGATTGATACCAATTAGGAGGTTAGAGACTTCATTTTAAGTTCAAGCGACTTTGCCACATCTTTCTTTTAGATGCGAAGTGTGTAATTAATCCTCCGCCCATTGACACGTAAGTTAATGAATTTTAAATTACCAAACTTCCCCTTACCTGGGTAATTAAAAATGTTTACCTTCTGACGTTATTTTTATCAAGAAAGTTACAACCCTGAACTTTATTTAACTATGTGATCTTGCATTTCTAGACCTACTTCGTAGTAACTTGTCTTAGTGAGAACCTACTGAGAACTGCATTCTCCACAAAAACCATTTTGAAAGGAGGGGGGCGGGGCTTTACAAAGGAAGGGAAGGGGGTTGGGGCGGACATTGCGCGGGACACCTGAAAAATTTCTGGTACGGGGCAAAATTTTTTTTTTTACAATGCAATTTTGACTTCAATCAATGGAGCTTGTCCATCGTACCATTTATAAAAAAATTGGAAAGAATGGAAAACAAGAAAATCACAACTGCAAAGATACTAAATATATAAAAAAAAAAAAAAAGCATTTCCCATGCCGGGAATCGAACCCGGGCCGCCTGGGTGAAAGCCAGAAATCCTAACCACTAAACCACATGGGAGTTGATATCATTGTCCATTTTTAGATTTAATTTTATTCACTGAAAATTTTTTCTTTTTTTTTTCGTTTATGTGAGCACGTGCTGTGCTTTGGTCCACTTAGGATCTTGCTAGATTTATTTTACTTCTACGTTCATTACGGTACTCTTGGATGCTATAAAACAGCTGATACTATGAGTCGTGATTGTATCATGTACACTTTTAAATTACTCGATAACAATAAAATAGACAAATTCATAAATCATTTCACAATCATTATTTTAATAATATATTATTATAATTAAATGGCCAACAACAAACACATTTCTTAAAGTTCAGTTGATCGAAGTTTTTTTTTTTATTTCTCTTGACAATATCAATATGATTTGATATATGTTGATATGAGCTAATAAGAAACAAAACAAAAATAAACTGAGATATGTGTTAATATGCTGGAAAGGTTTTACTTCGAACTAGTGGCGCTAATTAATTATTATATGAATAGGAACCCAGCCACCAGTGGCGGACTTGGGTTGTTTGATGCCCCACCCCTTCCCCCCCCCCCGGCACACAAGAAACTATGTGTCCCTTAAAAATAAAATCATTAAAGTTATAAATCTTAGCTTGGGGGGGGGGGGACGTTAAATCTACATGTATCCCGCAAAATGTTTGGAGCTCCCTCCCCCCAACGCCCCCCACCCCAAAAAAAAAACCCGTGACGTTGGGTCCTACTTCAACTCCACTGTTTCACAACACGTTAAGGCCTGACCAACTGACTAGGCACTGAGGTCAGCCAGAAGATGACCCTGTAATCATACGGCCTCAGCCTGACAGAGCTAGTCGTGTCCAGCCTCAGGTACTGCTGGGATGCCGGGGTGAACAGCGGCCAGCCGGACTCCACCGCTGTCCCGGGGGTCGAACTGCGGGCGAAGGTGGTCAGCAGGTCAATAAAAGTGTCCGACAGTTGGTTCTGGACAGGGTCCGTCAGAATGGCCCGAGGGAATTCATAGAGCACGTCAGCGCCGTGGATCAGGCACTGGGGTTTGTTCAGGTTGGTGACCGGGGGGCAGTAATCGAACTGGTAGAAGAAGACTTTGGGCTTGGCGCCGCAGCAGCCAGGAGCTTGAGCCACACGGCACTCGGACAACGCCAGCGCCATCTCCACCGCCGGCACGTTGAAGTAGACATCTCCGGAAAAGTCCAGCACGCTCTGAGGGTTGCTGAATTCGTTGACGGAAACGTTGTAGAAATCAAAGACCGCGTTTTGCACGTTGTGGTTATTTTGGACGCCGTACCTGTTGAAAATGAGGAAGTCCAAAATATCGCTAGGGAAGGGAGGGCTTCCAACGGTGCTGAGTGGCAAGGGGCTGAGAAAGTTTTCCGAGAACAACCCGCCCTCGTTGTTTAGCACCCCGACGATGTAATCTTTATCCAGGGCGCCGACTTGCTTAAGGTAGGTTATGTTTGATAGGACGTCTAATGGCTCCTTCGGGATGAACTCCGCGTCCACAGTGGGCTCCCATATAAAGTCGGCCTGTCTCCGGCCGACAGTTATATCGAAAGAGGATGGCTTGCTGCTGTTCAGTATGGCTGCGATACTCACTCCCCGGAGACAATCCGCCAGCTGGCTTGAAGACGGCTTCGCGGAGCAGCCCACCAGCGCGGCGAATTCGCGCGCTCTGCGGGGGGCGTCCCTGGAGTAGATGGTCGAGGTGAGCGCGCCGCTCTGCAGAATCGCCTTGTGGAAATATTGCCCCGAGATTGGGGACACTGCGAGAATCGCTACACTGACTGCGCCGGCAGACTCTCCGAAAACGGTGATGGACGAATCGTTTCCTGCGAAATATCGGATGTTTTTCTTCACCCACCGCAAGGCGAACGCCTGATCCCACAGGCCGTTGTTGGAGGGCAGCTCGTTGTCCAGGGTGGTTAGGAACCCGAACACCCCCATCCTGTAGTTGACGGTGACGACAATGACATCCCCTCGGGTCACCATCTTGATCGGCTCCGGGAAGGTGTTTCCGGCGACGAAACCTCCGCCGTGAATCCAGACCATGACCGGATAAATTTTAGGCGTGGCGCTGTTTAACGATTCACCGGGCACGTACACGTTTAGGTACAGGCAGTCCTCACCGGACTGAGGGTCGGTGCTTGGCCGTGTCACTGACCAGCAGCTGGGCTTGAATGTCTCAGTGTTCAGGTACTGGCTACCAGACGGGGCCACCGGGAGCTGCGGTCGCTGGAATCTCAGGGGGCCCACGGGCGGTTGGGCGAACGGTATTGATCGGTACGTGACGAAGGTTTTCCCGTTAAAAACACTGGTGGAAACTGATCCTATGTAGCTGCCCTCGGGGGTGGTGACCACGGGTGAAGATAGCTGCGCCCCTGCCGTGTCGGGGTTCCACGTCAGAGCAAATATGGCCGCGATGAAAGACAGTTTCCTGTCCATGGCAACAAGGTTTAATTGGTAGGGATGTAGGGTGTGATAGACAGATCTGCAAAATTTAAACTAAATCTTCTTCTGAAAAGGAAAAAAAAAACAACAACGAAAAATGATTTGATTTAGAAATAGTAAACAATCATTTTAGACATGGCGAACAATCATTTTAGACATGGCAAACAATCATTTTAGACATGGCAAACAATCATTTTAGACATGGCAAGCAATCATTTTAGACATGGCAAGCAATCATTTTAGACATGGCAAACAATCATTTTAGACATGGCAAATAATCATTTTAGACATGGCAAACAATCATTTTAGACATGGCAAACAATCATTTTAGACATGGCAAACAATCATTTTAGACATGGCAAGCAATCATTTTAGACATGGCAAACAATCATTTTAGACATGGCAAACAATTCTGTTAGAAATGATGAATAATCATTTTAGACATGGCAAACAATCATGTTAGATATAATGAATAAGCCGGTGTCTTATTAATTTTTCAGCTGTCGGGGAACCGGGGTAAATTACCCCAAATGGGGTAAAAACGAAACTTTTGTGAGTAAAAAGTATATATTTTTAATTTGCTATGGGGTAATATCAACTTACACAAAAATATTTTGGGGTAATGATTAAAAAAGTTCCCCGACCGCTTTATTAATTAATTAATTACTCTTTGGACTTTAATTGAGGCTTCCCTGTTTTTCTTTTTCACGATAGCGATTTACGTTTTTCTGAGTGTTGATCTTTATGATAATCTTCTCGGCTTTCTCTGAAAGACGTGCCAACTTTGTCTGTGCAAGTTGTTGCTTCTGCGACAGAAGGCAAAAATAATGGTCTTCCTATCTCTGTGAGGATCGACTGGATGCATGTGTGTGTCTGTGTTCTGTTGTTCTGTGTATTACCCAAATCGATATCGATCAGGAAAAATGATTGGACATAGCATGTCGTAGATTTAGCAATCGGAATTGTTTCCTTTTGATTTTCTTACCTAGAGGCTTGGATAATGCCCCCTTTTTTTAAAAAATCACTGTAAACCTCTTTAAAATTATTTTTTTTAATTAAATTTTTATTTTTTTCAAAAGCATCCCTTTTGAAACCGTTTATTTATGTTTTTAAAATATTAATTTGAATTGATGCTTTGTATTATAAACGCCCAAACCTAACTGATTTTTACAAACAACGCTTTAAAAGAAAAGGATCAACCTACCAAGTGTACGCTGAGCTCCTGTGTTCAACAGGTGAATGTCAAGGGAAGATAAGAGCTTGGGATAAATAAAAGGGGAAACAATCTTTTATAACTTTTTTTTTAAAAATGAATTTTGATTTTTAATGGCTGATAAAACTCAGGGATCAATAAAATAAATGTCGATTTTCTAAAAAGATATGACCTAATTTGCATTGTGGACGAACAAAGAGCCGATGGTAGTTTTATGTAAATTTCGGCTTAAACAAACTTACTATATGAATTTTCTAGGAAATAAATATCCATTAAGTTAATCTATTTTTAATCGTGCCAACGGAGAATCATGTTTCTCAATCACACAATTTACCCCTACCCCGCCCCCCCTTGAAGCAATTAAAAAAAAGATAACCTACAACATGATTTTCGAGATGAAAATGGTTTCATTGAGGGTTTGGTTTGAATTATTCATTTTCAAACAATAATATTATTATCTATCTAATAAAAAAACAACAACTGGAGGGACAACTGAGCACTTGCCAAGGCCCGTAATTAGGTACTTATAGTTTGGAGCAAGGGAGCATTCATAGGGCCCACAACTCGTCTATGATTGCCAGGGGGGCTCAATATTGATTTCTAGGGGGGGGGGGGGCGTATGCAACTTGATAACAAATTTCTACTCCAAATCATCGAAAAAATTTTTTTTCAAAAGATGTTAGAAATGTTAGCTATTTTTAAACAATAGCCACTCGTTGTGAAAACATTTTTTTAAATTTAGTGGAATATAAACTATAGAAAGTTACACAGAATATTTAAAAAAAAAAATCATTAAAATGCACTAAAAAAAGGGGGGGGGGGGCTAGTATGGAGGAGGAGGGACTACAAGGATACTGGTCGAGGTTTTTTACAATGTAGTCTCAGTGAATAGCGTCGTTCATACATTGAATGACATTTGACCTGCGAGTTTGTAGCAGACGATTTTAGAGAGGCTAAAAAAAAAATTGTTTTGGGAAAAGACGCAGCGAGGTTCATGTTACACAATTCAGCAAAACCGTGAGGGTCACGTGACACAGTTCGGCAGACCGGCTAGGGTCACGTTTGCACACGGACGACTCATGAGAGTGGTCACCCTCTAATGGTAGGAACATTTACTCTGCGTCAAGATGAGCGAACGACTAGTGAGTGTGTCGTCACTGAACGTCTGGGGGTGGGGGGAGAGAACCGCTAGTGCCGTCATTTTTCTGAGCAGTGTGTGCTGTAGAACGTGGGTTTGAAACACACTAGTACTAGCAGTTGTAAATTGATTACATTCTGAATGGTAAGATGATGTTGGTCATGGAGGGTCGTTAGTCTAGTACCCACGTTTAGTCACGTGAATTGTTTATGTCTAGAATCTGTTGAAATTCCAGACTCAAATTTGTCAAAGCGAGTTGGGATTTTTTTTTTGTAACAGGAGCAGAACGGCATACGACATTCCATTGGTCGAATAGAACAGCATACAAACTACCTGGTCGAAGAAAAAGGCATATGACATATCGTTAGTTGAAGAGAACAGCATATGACATACCATTTTTTTTAAGAGAACAGCATATGGCATACCATTTTTTTGAAGAGAACAGCATAGACATACCAATGGTCGAAGAGAACAGCATATGACATACCATTTTTTTGAAGAGAACAGCATACGACGTACCATTGGTCGAAGAGAACAGCATATGACATACCATTTTTTTGAAGAGAACAGCATACGACATACCATTGGTCGAAGAGAACAGCATATGACATACCATTTTTTTGAAGAGAACAGCATACGACATACCATTGGTCGAAGAGAACAGCATATGACATTATTTTGTCGAAGAGAATACCATTTGTCGAAGAGAATAGCGAGCAATATACCGTTAGCGGTAGGATAATGGGATGTGAACCGTTAGACTTGTCCAGTTGTTTAGCTTGTCAGCTAGAGGTAAGTTCGATGTCCAGTCTGTATGAGTCTATATGAATGACGCAGAAGGTCATCTATTCTTTATTAAACATGCTGGTGAAGTTCAAGTGCCATCAAACCTAAAATGAGTATTCACAATATTTCAATGCAATCAATTTTCGTCGTTTTTTTTTTGGTGTTTCCTTTTTCAGAAGAGGGATTCAGTTTATGTTTCGTAGTTCCCCCCAGCCCTGCATGGTTGGATTAGCCAGAGGGCATTCTAACGCCAAATTTTCTATTTATCAAATCTATCAGAAATGTTAATGCTTCCCATCATAACATATGATCTAAACTAAAATACCGACACACGAGATTAAAAGGATGTAGAAATTGTTTTATCGATGAAATTGATTTGCACGTTTCATGGCCGTTTTAATGACGTGTTTTATATGTTGCATCATCACGTGTCACGTGGGCTGACCACACAAAATATATTGACGGGGGTTGATCCGGGGGGGGGGTTGATGTCAACAGGTTTTATTGTATGGAAGATCGATCAGTTAAAATATGTCCAGTGGCGTTTGATTTTCGTTGGTGGTCGTGTTTTAGTAAACAAAATGTCACCACACACACACACACATACACACACACACACATATATATATATATATATATATATATATATATATATATCACTGGGCCAAGGATAATTTAAAATGACACCCTGCGCTTTTAAACGCGTCGGCGGGCTTGGTTGGTAGTCTTGGTACTACCCCATCCCCTCCCTCACCAGTGTGAGACCCACAGTAAATATACGAGCTGCACTTCCGTCTTCTCGCTCAGTCAAGTACACACCTACTTCCCCCCCCCTCCCATCCCCCCTATATAAATGTGAAAGTCTGTTCAGGTATAAGGTAAATACAGTTATTTCATTGATTACATATTATTTTACCAAAAACAGATCACTTCCGTGAACGAGAGTATCGTTGGCAGTGAAAGTGATTCGAAAATCCGGATAAAACTGGTGATTGACATTTACCGGGATTGGATTCTAGGAAAACCTGGATTTCCGATATTTCATCATTGAAGAAATAGAAAACACTTTTTTTTTTTAGTTTAAATTTCGTAATTAGGTCAATCATTTGATGCTTTGTGCTAACCGTCAATACCACGTGTCATAACTACATTAGTTCTCGATGCGATGTAGCGACTGACTACTTAGGCCTTTGTGTTACTGTGTTCAGTGTGTTACTGTGTTCAGTGTGCTACTGCGTTCAGTGTGTTACTGTGTTCAGTGTGTTACTGTGTTCAGTGTGCTACTGTGTTCAGTGTGTTACTGTGTTCAGTGTGTTACTGTGTTCAGTTTGCTACTGTGTTCAGTGTGCTACTGTGTGTAGTGTGTGTTACTGTGTTCAGTGTGCTACTGTGTTCAGTGTGCTACTGTGTTCAGTGTGCTACTGCGTTCAGTGTGTTAACTGCGTTCAGTGTGTTACTGTATTCAGTGTGTTCACTGTGTTCAGTGTGTTACTGTGTTCACTGTGTTACTGTGTTCAGTGTTTTACTGTGTTCAGTGTGCTACTGTGTTCAGTGTGTTACTGTGTTCAGTGTATTCAGTGTGTTCTACAATTCATTATTAAAAGTCTGTTTTGTGATTAGTTTAGTTTTTTTTTTTACAGGTGCGTCAACTGCGGGGGAAAAAGTGGAATAGGAAAGGGGGTGGGGGTCATATGTGATGTCCAGTCTGCAGTAAAAACTACTACAATCGAGCTCACAACGTCGCGATGGTAGATTTTTGTCCAGAAGTGGATTGAACTACAGGTTATACAAACACGTGCATTAAGGGAAGAAAGGGGAACACAAGAGAATTTTCTGATCCAAAAAAATCCTTCAAAATGTTTAAGAAATCAAAATCATGTTTATTTATTGTTTGAAAAGTTTTTTTAAACCCAGTGAATAATTTCTGTATATGAAAAGTGGCATCTTTTGTTGCCATGTTTATTCTACAACACAAGTACAATAGGCTTTCTTAAACAAGTCGAAATGTTTTTTAAAACAGCTCAAATTTTTTCATTTACGCTGATCTTTATAAACATTTGTGTAAGTTATATATATATATATATTGTGAGAACCTTTACAGGTGCGGACATCACCTTTTCGTATTGAAACCCCCCCCCCCACCCCCCCATTAATTTCAAGCTTTCCATTTCTCACATAAAAAAAAACCCCACCCCCGCCCTCGGGTACAACTCAACAAGGGGGGGGGGCTGGCCGTATGACGTATCCAATATAGGTACAAGTTTCGTTTACTTAATTATGGAGATCTGATTTAGAACAACTTTGAAAGAGGGAGAATAACAAGAGAAAAAAAAGCATTAGCCTACGCTCTATCTATCTATCTATCTATCTATCTATCTATCTATCTATCTATCTATCTATCTATCTATCTATCTATCTATCTATCTATCTATCTATCTATCTATCTATCTATCTATCTATCTATCTATCTATCTATCTATCTATCTATCTATCTATCTATCTGTCTGTCTGTCTGTCTGTCTGTCTGTCTGTCTGTCTGTCTGTCTGTCTGTCTGTCTATCTATGTCTGTCTGTCTGTCTGTCTGTCTGTCTATCTATCTATCTATCTATCTATCTATCTATCTATCTATCTATCTATCTATCTATCTATCTATCTATCTATCTATCTATCTATCTATCTAAAGTAAACAGAAGTAAATACTATTAGGTAAATACAATTTTTCTTTATGTTTTTTTTCTCTTTGATCAATTACAAATTATTTAAAATACTAATTAAAAAAAGACACGAACATATTTATATTTTAGTGGTAGAAATTAGTTTCTGAAAACATGTTCAGTTAATATTCGTTGGGTGGGGAAGGTGGGGGAGGTGGGGGGGGGGGAAGGGAGGTAGGCGGCAACAACAACAACAACAATAGTTTGTGTTCAGAAGAAGGGGCGTCAAGTGGGCTTAGTCCGGCACTGAACCGCGTCATTTTGGCATAGACACAAATGTCTTTTGGTTTGTGAGCGATATACGGGGTGGGGGTTGTTCATGAATAAAATGAGGTGGCCAGTGCCAAACCTAGGGATTTGAGGGCCCGGGGTCTTGGCCTCTTTGGGGGGGGGGCTGCATTTTTTGACTTTCGGCATCATGACATGAGATGATGTACTTAATATTTAATGTAAAAAACTTTTTTAGCCCCCCCCCCCCATCAACCGGTGGCCCAGGGGGAATTTCAAATAGATCTCCCATCCCCCCACCCTAGATACGCCCTAGATACGCCTCTTTGACGGGGTGGGGGTGGCGTCCAGAAAATCAATAAAAGTGCAATCATATTAGGAAGACAACAATTTCTTAATTTTTAAATATTTTTTTATTTATTTCTAAAATGTGTTTTGTTAGCATAATGAACAGTGACCAATCAGTATTTTAAGTCAGACAGGTGATAAATAAACAAACAATGACATCAAGACACAAATGAACGTTTTATTGTAAACTTTGAACTAATGAAAGAAAGAACAAACCCAAGTCTTTTGAAACTCGGAGTGACATAACAGTTAAGTGTCAATAGAAGAAGAGGGGCGGGATGGGCCCCGCTCTCCCCCCACCCACACACCCCACCCCGGGTTACATTTAACGCAGGATGGCGTTGTTTAGCTTAACAGTATCAAATTTACAGCAAAACCTACCACAGGTTGTTTTTTTTTCTCTTTTGGACCCGGTGTTGAGATGGGTGCGATGCGTGATCTCACATACAGGGCCATTCTTGGAGATGGGGGCCAACATGCCAACCGCCTAGGGCCCCCCACTGCCCAAGACCCTCCCCCCCAGTTAAAATACTATGCTAGTGGGGCACCGACAGGTACTGTTGCCTGATTGGGGGGGGGCGAATATACCTACAAATCCCTGTCTATGGCCCTGAAATAACTAAGAAAAGCTGGGCCCTGGGTACCGACTACCCATAAAGGGGGGGGGGCATTAATTGTAGTGGTTGGGTTCAGCCGGTTGGCACGAACCGATAATTGAAGTCACACGAGTTCGGCGAACCGGATTTCACATTAAAAAAAAAAACTTGGCCTCCGTTGTCTGTTACTTTCATGGAACCTGTTGTTACACTATTAAAATCATACCCACTGATTAATTACTAGCTTTATGCGTGCATTAGTGTCAACTTAAAGTTGAACATGTGAAGACAGTGTAGTGGTGTGTAGACAGTGTAGTTGTGTATAGACAGTGTAGGTAGTGTAGGCAGTGTAGTTGAGTGTAGGCAGTGTAGACGTTGTAGTTGTGTGTAGACAGTGTAGGCAGATGAGCAAGTTACGACTAAACCAGGAAATTAAAAAAAAAAAACAATAACAATTTCAAAGCAAATAAAAAAAAATTTCACTGAGGGTATCCTTTACTTCTGTTTCAGCGGTTTTTGTTTTATTTAACCCTTAAAACATATGCAAGGAGCCAGAGCCGCCCCCAGGCAATTTGGCGCCCTAGGCAGTCATCTATTAGGACGCCCACCCCCTTCTGCATGAATAGTAAAGAAAGTTTTTTTTCTTCTAACATTTGGCGCCCTAGGGCAGCTGCCTATGTCGCCTATGCCTAGAGTCGGCCCTGCAAGGGGCACATTTTCAAACCAATACAAGTTTCTATCAAACAATGAAAAAGTCTAAATACTATAAGGCTGTTTTAAAGCTGAAAATGTAGAGATTTATGGCAAATATTGCTAAATATCCAACAAAAATGTCTCTAATGTAAACAGATGTTGACAATAATAACAAAAATAAGGGCATTCAAAATAAATGTAGGTTTAGTTTTGAGAATAAATCTGGGCAGTGCTGAAAGAAACGACATCATTAAATAAAATATCGGACTCTGTCCAGTGAAATGTCACGTGATTCTTTTTAAACATCAACAGAGGGATAACAAGTTATATACAGTGCCCGCACAGCCAAAGCGCAAATGTTCTAAATATAGTTTTAGTTTTACATTTAATTCAAATTTAGATAATGATATGGTCCCAGAAATTGAAAAAAAAAAAAACAACATGAAATGGATTGTAGCATGTTTGACCGCAACACTTTCAATCAACAATCCTTATTGTTGGCCAATCATATTTACCTGATGTATTTCTTTTTTTTTTTTTTGAACTAGCACATTTCCTGTTAATAAATATCTAATGACACAAAAAGACTTTACAAACACTACTCTTTGTGGATTGGTTCATGCGTTACTTTTGAGCAAAGCGGGGACTGTGTTTAGCCAAAAGTTGACCCTGGTATTAAAAGGCCCCGTCCTGACGGACGGGGTTGTGTCCAGTCGAAGGTACATCTGGGTGAACTGGTCGAAAGTGGGCCAGCCGGAGGCGACGGCGGAACCCGGAGTTGAGTCGTGGGCGAACGACGTCAAGAGGTCAATAAAAGTGTCCGACAGTTGGTTCTGAATGGGGTCACTCAGGTTAACTTTGGGCATCTCATACCCCACGTCGACACCGTGGACTAGGCATTGCGGCTTGTTTAGGTTATTGATCGGCGGACAGTAATCGAAGTGGTACACGTAAATCCTGGGGTTGTACCGCGAGCACCCGGGGACGGCGGCGCTTGCGTTGACCTGCGTCCACGGGCTCACGCCGGAGCATCTGGATAAGGCCAGGGCCGTCTCCACGGCCGGAACCTCGAACAGCAGATCCCCGGAAAAGTTCAGGACGTTCTGCGGGCGCGTGAAATTATTGGGGACGATGTCGTAAAATTGGAAGACGGCATCCCTAATCTTCTGGCTGATCGTCACATTGTATCTGCTGAAGAAGAGATGATCCAAAATTTCAGATGGGAAGTTTGGCGTTCCAACCGCGCTCAGCGGCACTTGGCCTAGAAAATTCTCCGAGATCAGCCCGCCCTCGTTGTTCAGCACCCCGATGATGTAGTCTTTCTCTAGGGCGCCGACGTTCTTGAGGTAGGTCAGGTTGGAGAGCGAGGCTGCAGGCTCCCCCGGTATTAGCTCCCCGTCTACGGTCGGCACCCAGACAAAATCGGCCTGTCGCCGGCCGGCCGTGAGGCTGAAAGACGAAGGCTTGCTGTTCTTCAGTATGTTATCGACGCTCGCGTTGCGCAGGCACTGGGCGAGTTGGGATGAAGGCGCCCCTTGCGGCGAGCATCCAACGGCGGCGGCGAACTCGCGGGCTCTTTGAGGGGCGTCCCTGGACAAGATCGTCGTCGTGGCGGAGCCGCTCTGCAGAATCACCTTGTGGAAATGTTTCCCGGACACGGGGGAGAAAGCCAGGAGGGCCGCACTGACGGCCCCGGCGGACTCTCCGAAGACGGTGACGGACGAATCGTTTCCGGAAAAGTACCGGATGTTGTCCTGAACCCACTGCAGGGCCATCTCCACGTCCCACAGGCCGTTGTTGGCGGGCAGGTCGCCGTCGAGGGTGGTGAGGAACCCGAACGCCCCCATCCTGTAGTTGACGGTGACGACGATGACGTCGCCCCGGGTCACCATCTTGACCGGCTCCGGGAAGGTGGTCCCGGCCACGAAACCCCCTCCGTGAATCCAGACCATGACCGGGTATGACCTCTGGGGGTCGGCGCCCGGGGCGTCCCCTGGGACGTAAACGTTCAGGTACAGGCAGTCCTCGCTGTACATCGGGTCGGTGCTCTGCTTGGTCACCGTCCAACACGAGGGCTTGAAGCTCTCGGAGTTCTGGTACTGGTTCCCCGACGGGGGATCGAGGCTCTGCGGGCGCTTGAACCGCAGTGGCCCTATGGGGGGCTTGGCGAACGGTATGGATTTATACGTGACGTAGCTCTTCCCGTTGAAGACGCTGGTGGCCGCGGCGCCGACGTAGCGGAGCCCGACGGGCGTTGAGATGGTTGGGGGCAGGACGGCGGCCTCTGTCCGGCCCGAGTGCCCAGCCCAAGCAAGGGACGATAAGGCCACGGCAACGGCTACCAAGATGAAGCTCATGACTATTCCAAATATCTTCCAACCCATGGTCAACTTTCGTCCGTGCGGCTGTCTATTGGTAGGTGGGGATACGGTAGATAACTCTGTTTTTTCTGAAATAAGAAGACACAAGAAATTATCTTCCCTGAATAATACTGCGCTACAGTCAGTCCCACCCATCTAATGTTTACAATGGCTGTTGAGTTTGAATAATTACCTGGAAAAATTCACTATCTAGGAGTAGAATTTATCATTTTCGACTCACATTTATTCAAAAATGTTAACATTTTAATGAGGAAAGATTTTTTTTTATAAATATCTTTAAAGTACACTTATTAAGTTTTATAAAAAATCTATTTTTAAATACATAAAATCCTCTGCATGCAGTAAATTTGTGATAACATTAAGGGCCCTGTATACATGAACCGGTTTTTGAGCCTCACCCCCCAATAGAAAAGCATTTACATTTCAAGTGGGTTCCTCAAACCGCTTTCATTCGTCAAACTGCATCATTGTAAAAACAAAAAAAAAACAAAAAAACAAAAAAAAAAAAAAACGAGCCCAATTCAGCTTAGATGATTTTAAAAATGAAATTAATTTTATCATCTAGCTCAGTGGTTCCCAAAGTGGTCCCTACGGACCCCCAGGGGTCCGCGGTATCATTCAGGGGGTTGTGGAAAATTAAAATTCATTTGGGGTCCCTGAACAACTCGAGGGGGTCCGTGAAAGGTTTCAAGTAAAATAGTAAAATTATGATCCATTTGTTTTGCGAGGTTCTTTTATAACATTGTACTAGATGTTCCAACAATAGTGAACAACACTAATATACTAAGTCGACTCCAGTTGAGAGTGACGATAATAATATTTCATTCTTTAAAATAACTGCATGAACATGAACTGACATATAATGGTGAACTCAGGGGAGTACAATTACTACAGTCTAGCTTTGGGCATCGTAGTATGCGGAAATAGCGTCATCAAATTCTGAATATAATGTTTCCCCACAATCTGTCGGCACGGCATAGAAAACGGTTATTAAGACATGCCCAGACTGACCAGACCAGCACGGTGTGTGTGTACTGCTGATCTGCTGAATGGCAATGCAAGGGTTTTTTCCTGCCAGAAATGGCAGGCTGCAACGTTGTGTTTCAGTGGGACAGAGTGGAAGGGTGTAGATACCATTATCTCGGATTGTCCTCATTGACCACAGTAACACCACCCTCGTCAAAAGTTTTTTCCTGGCCAGGAGAACCCCAATGATCTTTTCCCACAGACTATGGTATGCCTTCTAGACTAGGATAGCCAAATGGCTAAGATCCATTACAGTGCAGATACTACACTATAATAGTAGCCAAAAGGCTGAGATGCGTCAATGCAACAATTCATCAGGACAACATCTAAGCAAGATGAAGATGACTGCATGCTTTTTATTGATTTCAAAGTCCAGAAAGCTGTATATTATTGATGAAGACCTTATTTTACCAGTTGTAAGTGGGTAATACACACAGTTTGGCACAAATCCAAATTTCGACATTGTGGAGAAATAATATAGTCTAAGTTTGATGACGCAATTCGCTAGGCTCCGCCCACCGCAGTATCTATGGCGTCATTCCGCCATCTTGAGTGTAAATATTGGGAGCTTTAGTGTATACGTCATTTGGTACAAATGACGTATATTAACCGACAGTTGGGAGCACATGCTTTGTTTTATAGTTAGTCTAGCTGTGGGCATCGATGTAGATGGATGCATATTTACAGTTTGCTTTTGTACTCCTCCTGATTCTACCTTTATGTCAGTTCATGTTCAAGTATTAAATGATTGTTTGATGTTACTTCACTGGAGTTAACTTCGTGATTTGTGTTGTCTGATTTATTACACCCTCTACAAGCATCATCATTAAAAGGATCCGTAACATATATTTGGCACCTCCGACGTCGAACTGACTGACTTAGCTGGATTCAGGAGCAGCGGAGTGAGTACATTAAGACTCGTTGTAATTACCGGTTAAGTATTCATCGGTGAATTACGTGGCGGCCACCACTCTGGGTGCGCGCCGTGAAAACTGTTTGTTGAAGTGGCCAACCCTATTGTTTGCTGAAGTGGCCGACGTTACTGTTTGCTGAAGTGGCCAACCCTATTGTTGCTGAAGTGGCCAACGTTACTGTTTGCTGAAGTGGCCAACGTTACTGTTTGCTGAAGTGGCCAACGTTACTGTTTGCTGAAGTGGCCAACCCTATTGTTTGCTGAAGTGGCCAACGTTACTGTTTGCTGAAGTGGCCAACGTTACTGTTTGCTGAAGTGGCCAACCCTATTGTTTGCTGAAGTGGCCAACGTTATTGTTTGCTGAAGTGGCCAACGTTACTGTTTGCTGAAGTGGCCAACCCTATTGTTTGCTGAAGTGGCCAACGTTATTGTTTGCTGAAGTGGCCAACGTTACTGTTTGCTGAGGTGGCCAACCTTGCCGTCTGCTGAAGAGGCCTACCTTGCTGCTACTGAAGAGGCCAACCCTGCTGTTTGCTGAAGAGGCCAACCTTGCCGTTTGCTGAAGAGGCCAACCCTACTGTTGCTGAAGTGGCCAACTTTACTGCTTAAAGTGGCCAGAGTTGCTGTATACTGACGGGGCCGACGTTACCGTGTGGCTGGGAATCACCTCCTCATCGTCAGAGGACCCCACCATAGGATCACCAAGGATCAACCAAGGATCATCGAACATCGCGGACAGGGATCTCCAAGGATCAACCCGTGTGTTAGTCAACCCCACATCGAACATCGCGGACCGGGATCACCGAGGATCAACCATCGAACTCAAGGAACAGAATTTACTATTTGTGTATTTCTTTATATGTAAGTTGGCATATTTTTTATATATATTTATTACTAGAATATTGAAATCTGGTGTAATTATTTGTTTGTTGTTCTTGGTGGAATTCTGTATTTAATACAGTAGAGGTTAAAATAGGGTCCACCCTGAGCAGCCAAAACATTTAATTTGCTGTTTTTTTTTTTTGAAAAAGATTATTGTATTTATTTTATTACTTGTATGTTGATGACATTATAGAATATTTTTTTTGTGTGTGATTTATAGTATCAAACATTTTCATTTATTAGTTATAATTGGTTTCGGTTACTGCCATGTCATCAATTTTAAATATTGTTGAAGCTGGTAAAGCACTTGGCCTTACAGGCCAGGAGTTACGGACCTGGGTTTCTGTGAGGGAGTGTGAGGTGAAGGAAAAGGAACAGAGAGAGAGGGAAGAAAGAAAGGAAAAGGAAAAGAAAGAGATGGAAGAAAAACAGAGAGAGAGGGAAGAAAAACAGAGAGAGAGGGAAGAAAGAAAGGAAAAGGAACAGAGAGAGAGGGAAGAAAGAGCCGCAGAACGGGAAATGAGAAAGGAAGAAATCGCGAACGAAAGGGCGCGCTTAGAGTCTGAGAACAATAGACAGTCAGCTAACCCCGGAGTTAACGGAGCGGGTGATAGAGTGACCACATCACTTAAATTACCTTTTTTTACAGAGGGCGTTGACAGTATGGACACATACTTGTCTAGGTTTGAAATGCTAGCTACTAGTGCGGGTATGCCGAGGAATACATGGGCCGCGTCAATTTTAGGATTTATAAGAGGCAAAGCCCTGGATGTATGTTTGAAACTAAATGAAAATGAAATAAAAAATTATGATGTTGTGAAAGAATCATTGATGAAGATTTATGGTAACACATGTGATGGTTACAGGGAAAAATTTAATAATATTCGCCCATCACGAGAGGAAGACCCCAATTTATTTATCACCAACCTTAGTTTGTTTTTTGATAGATGGGTGGCTCTGTCTGGGGCGAAACAAGATTATCATGATTTAAGGGAACTGATTTTAGTAGATAGGGCAATTAATGTGTGCCATAAAGATTTAGTGGCATTCTTGAAAGAAAAAGGGCCAAAAACTTTAGAAGATGTCACTGATTTATTGAGAAAATATAGGTCTGCACATCCAGAAAAACCCATATCTAAGTTAGAACCAGACCATAACCAGGATGTGCTGTGCTTTGCTAAAGCTTTACCATATCCAAACCGTGGCCGTAGCTTAAGTCCTGGGAACAGGAATAGATCCAGTGACCGACATGACGGGGACAAATTATGTTTCTCATGTGGGAGAGCCGGACATAGATCGCGAGACTGCAAAAGGGGAGGTAGTGATGGCTTATGTTATCTGTGTAACGGGAGGGGGCATTATGCTAGGAACTGCACTTGGTCCCGGGGAAATAGTCAGGGGAGAAAAGGACAACAGACCAGAACCATGGACAAGACCAGACAGAGACAAAGAGATAGGGTACAACAGGCAATGTTAGTTCAGGGGGGAGGTAATGGTCTACATTTTTACCCTGGGTTCGTGGGTGATGTACCTGTGAAGGTGCTACGTGACACTGGGGCAACGTGCGTGTGTGTCCGTAGATCATTGGTGAAAGATAGTGAATTCACGGGAAGAATGGGTCTATGTGCGTCATTTGATGGGACGGTACATGAGTTACCCATAGCCACCATTAATCTTAGAAGTCCATTTTACACAGGGCTAGTTGAAGCATTAGTCATCGAGAAACCAACTTATGACGTTTTAGTGGGCAATATTGAGGGCGTAATAGAGTGTGATCCCATGGTATTGGATAAATGGAAAAAACGTAATGATCCTACTAGAAACTGTAATGCTGTGACAAGGGCTCAGGCTAAGGAGGAAAAACTCCATAATCAGTCATCAATTAGTAGTACAGATAACTGCGTAATTAATACTCAGGAAGTAAAAATTATACAAAGGGAAGAGAATGTAGTCAACTTTCCTAATCCACACATGACTGACAATGTTAAATCTAGTGACATTCCTGTGGGTGAGATGTCTGACAGGGTCACCATAGATGGAGAGAACTTTTTACCGAACAGCATAATGACGTGTCATTATCAAAATTAATCAACCGGGATAAAAAACCATTTAGAGATAGGGAAATCATTCAGTTAGAAAAAAGGTGTTTGGGTTAGAAAGACACAGTACATGAATAAAACGGTGAATCAACTTATAGTCCCAATGAAGTATAGGAAATTAGTTATTAGGACAGCCCACGATTCACCTTTAGCGGGTCATTTGGGGGTTACTAGAACCAAGTATAGGATCTTGGGAAAATTCTTTTGGCCCGGGGTTACCAGAGACGTAAAGAGATATGTTAGGACGTGTGACCTGTGTCAATCAAAGGGGCCCAAATGTACCAGGGGGAAGCCCCATTACAAACAACCGATGTAGTTGACAGACCGTTCACAAAATTAGCTATTGATATAATTGGACCTATGCCAGTGCTGTCCAATAGAGGCCATCGTTTTATCTTAACGGTGGTGGATGTATGTTCCAGATGGCCAGAGGCGGTGCCTCTGAAATTCATAAGGGCTGAGGACATAGCACAGGCACTAATGACTATTTTTGTAGGACAGGCTTCCCTGATGTTATTTTATCTGACAGAGGTACTCAATTTGTATCTGAATTAACCAACCATTTTACCTCTGTATTGGGGATCAAACAAATCTTTACATCGCCATACCATCCCCAAAGTAATGGAATTTGTGAGCGACTGAACGGCAGTATAAAAAAAATGATCAGTAAAGTGTCTGATGACAATCCGGGAGACTGGGATCTCATGTTACCCTGTGTGTTGTTTGCATATAGGGAAATTCCACAGGAAACAACAGGATTTTCACCTTTTGAAATGGTGTACGGTGCGAATCCAAGGGGTCCACTGTCTTTACTTAAGGACTTAATGATAAGGAAAGATTTATCCCCTGACATAAGAACTGCCTATGAGCTAGTGATTGATACAAGACAGAGACTGATAAAGGCTTGTGATGTGGCTAGATCAAATGTTTTAACAAAAAATAAAAGCACATTATTGAGGGGTTAATAGAGACAGGAAACTCAGACATATTAGACCAGGTGAAGATGTACTTGTCTTATTACCGGACAAGACCAATAGATTATTCATTAAGTGGCAAGGACCTTTTAAGGTTAATAGAAAGGTGACAGACGTGGATTATGAAATTAATATTAGAAATAGGTTAAAGGTCTTTCATATAAACATGTTGAAAGTATACTATAATAGACCAATTGAATTAGTTCAGACCGCTGAGAGACAGGTTCAAAATTGTTTCATGTTAAGGGAGGAAGATGTACCTGACGCTGACATTCAGACATGTGAGGGACCTGAGGTTGGAAACAAGGAAACATGGGAGGATATAGCATTAAATAACCTAACTCATGACAAAGTGGTTAGTATTAAGACACTTTTGGGTGACTTTACAGATATTTTTTCTGATAGACCGGGTAAAACTGATATAATACAACATGACATAAAGCTGTCAGAAAACAAGGTTATCCGTTTGAGACCATACACCCTCTCATTACATCACCGCGACTATATCAAGAAAGAGTTAGAAGGGTTACAGAAACAGGGTGTCATAGAACCATCAGAGTCACCATATGCAGCTCCCATAGTGTTAGTTAAGAAAAAGACAGGTGACATCAGACTGTGTGTAGACTATAGACAGTTAAATAAAATAACCATTATGGACTCGTATCCCATGCCCAATCCTGAGGAGTTAATGACCAGGCTAGCCAGAGCTAAATATTTTTCTAAACTGGATTTAGCAAGAGGGTATTGGCAAATACCACTGACCCCTGAAGCCAAACCATTGACTGCATTTATAACTCCATTTGGGTTGTTCCAATGGAATTTCATGAGTTTTGGGCTAGTAAATGCACCAGCCACCTTCAATAGGATGATGGCCAAATTATTTTCCCATAGACAAGACACTGTTTGCTACCTGGATGACATTTGTATTTTTCATGAGGACTGGGATAAACATGTTAGGAGTCTAAGAGAAATTTTTACAGTTTTAAAGAGACATAATTTAACCGTGAGACCGACTAAGGTAGAGATAGGACTGACGGAAGTAACTTTCCTAGGACATAAAGTGGGAAATAATATAATAAAACCCATAGGTGAATCAGTGTCAAAGATATTAAATATTGAAAAACCGTCATCAAAGAAACAGGTGCGCAGTCTTTTGGGCTTATGCAATTTCTATCGGAAGTTTATTCCGAATTTCGCTCATATAATGGAACCTCTGGCTAATCTAACTAAAAAGGGAGAGCCAAACAAAATCATCTGGTCTGATGAATGTCAACGGGCCCTGGAGATTATTAAAACCGCCTTCGCTCAGGGGCCCATATTAAAGTTACCTGACATAGGTAAACAATTCGTTCTGGCCACAGATGCCTCGGCCGTTGCCATAGGGGGGCCCTGTTACAGAGCCACAATGGTGTGTTACACCCAGTGCTATATGTCAGTCGTAAATTGACCTCACCAGAGACAAGATACGCTACAATAGAGAGGGAGGGATTAGCCATCACATGGTGCATTACAAAATTGGCAAGGTATCTGTTAGGTGCCCAATTTATTCTTCGGACTGACCATGCGCCGCTGGCATTTATAAATTCCAAAAAGCTAGGGAATAATAAAGTAGCCAGATGGTCACTCCTACTGCAGGATTTTAATTTTATCGTCCAAGCTATACCTGGTAAAGAGAACGTTATTGCTGACACGTTATCACGTTGCATTTGAAATGAGCTTAAGTTCTCAACAAACCTATGTCCTGGCAGTAAGAAATCTTGTGTACCGTAATGTTTATGTTACATGTATTATATGTTTATATGATGACATAATGATATTTAATAATAGTTGATGATTATGATAAAAAAAAAAAAGAGAAGTCACTTGAGAAAAAAAAAAAAGAAGAATAACTAGTGACATGAAAAAAAAAAGTCACCTGAAAAAAAGATAATAGAAAAGATATACAAGTGACATGAAAGAAAAAAAAATTAACAAGTCACATAGAAAAAAATATCTAATAAAATAATGAATATCATTGACGAAAAAAAAAATATTAAAATGATGAGAAATTTTAATTGAATTCAATATGTTTATACATATATGATTGATGATATTTATTATATTGTTTGCATGTATTGATTTATAATTCCATGCAATATTGATTTGATGAATCATTGTATAATTTATTTTGTTGTTATGATGATTTGGGATATGTTCTATGATTGAACTTTGTTTCATGTGGCTTCCTTTTGTCGGTATTAGTATTGGGTTTTACATGATTACATCATGCTTAGGTAGAGGGGAGAAATGTGGAGAAATAATATAGTCTAAGTTTGATGACGCAATTCGCTAGGCTCCGCCCACCGCAGTATCTATGGCGTCATTCCGCCATCTTGAGTGTAAATATTGGGAGCTTTAGTGTATACGTCATTTGGTACAAATGACGTATATTAACCGACAGTTGGGAGCACATGCTTTGTTTTATAGTTAGTCTAGCTGTGGGCATCGATGTAGATGGATGCATATTTACAGTTTGCTTTTGTACTCCTCCTGATTCTACCTTTATGTCAGTTCATGTTCAAGTATTAAATGATTGTTTGATGTTACTTCACTGGAGTTAACTTCGTGATTTGTGTTGTCTGATTTATTACACCCTCTACAAGCATCATCATTAAAAGGATCCGTAACAGACATTATAAAAAGAATTACACTGACTAATAATACATGTCTCAGTCCTTTGAAAATTCTTTATGTGATTACTTAAAAACATCTGAATTTTCTATACAGTTAGATGAGTTCACTTCAGAGTGTAGCGAGGGGTGGGCAAGGGGAGGCATCATGCCCCGGGCGCTACTCACAAGGGGGAGCCAAATGGTATATTTTACATATATTATATGGTTTTCGAATGTTGGGGGGGGGCGCTAAAAAGGTATTAAAAAGGTATTGTGCCCCGGGCGCAAGGTAAGCTCGCTACGGCACTGGTTCACTTTACCAGAAACCGAAACTTTACTTTTTAGCTTATGTAAGATTTGTAAAGAAGAAAAGTTGTGCCCAATGTTCGGAAACCGGTACAAAAGGTGAGACGTTATTTACTGAATTAAAAAGATTTTTCAATTTAAAAGCTATACCCTCGACTAATATCATTTCTGTTGCTACTAATGGTGCTCTGGCAATGTTAGGTGATACAGAGGCTTTCTGGCGTACTTAAAATAAGCCGTAACAAATGTATTTTCACATCGACATCATTTTGAGCAAAAAATCTAAGTGAATGTTTGCATGGAATGATGGATCACTGGATTAAGTCATTCAAGCAGTTAATAAAATCAGAAGGAATGCCTTAAATGAGATATTTTCTCAACTTTGTTTGAAAAATGACGAAGACTATATAACCGTTCACTACTTCACACAGAAGTACGTTCGTTATCTAAAGGTGCATGTTTAAATCAAATTTTATGCACTTTTTGATTCAGTGTTGATATTCCTGGAAAGCAAAAACAATGATTTGCGACACAATTCAATTAATTAAAGAAAAAATAATTATCCTATGCAATTTTGTAGCTTTTTCACTTGGGGGTCCGTGGGCAAGTTTTGATTCTAAAAGGGGTCCATGGGTCAAAAAAGTTTGGGAACCACTGATCTAGCTAGATACAATAAACAAAAGCTAAAATGCAAATTAAGAATGACTAAATAACACCTTATGATGGGTAAAACATCTTGTATGATACATTTAAAAATGACCCAGAGTGATAACGTATAAATTTAAGTCTATGGATAATGGCATTAAAGAACATTTTAATTAATAAATGTACTTTCAAATTCCAAATCTTTTGACTGCCAGTGAGCCGCTGCCCCCCCCCCCCATGTTCCCCCACCCCATATTAAATGTAATATCTAATTAATCGTTAGCAGAAGAAAAACAAGCAATTAAGCCTGTTCCACTCTGGACACAGGACGTGTTAGCGCATTTTCGTGTTATGTATCAGTACGTTTGTTAACTTTCAGTAAATATTTGTAAATTTTGAAAATGTTTATAAATTCAATTGTGTAATGCATATATCTGTAAAAAAAAAATATTATAAAGACGTTTCTTTATATTTGAAAAAAAAAATTATTTTCTCTTAAATCTAACTACAAGTGGTTTGTGGTTACTGAAATAGGACTCATAATTGAAAACATTCGAAATTGTAGTCATTTAATCGTCCGAAAACTCCGTCAATTGTTGCATAGCTCTGACACTTTCAATTAAATTCAGAACACAAGCTTACTATTTCATTTGATGAGTTTCTTAATAAATCTTGGTGAAACTACGTGCTGCAGTATTTCGCACCAAATGAATGGGTTATTGAACGTACAAGGTGTAAAATGGGGCTATATATATAATATATAAGCCCCTTAGGAGCCCTGAAGCCCAGCCCTCAGAGGTCCTATCGCGAAATGAACTTTTGATGTACACATGGCAGGCCAAGACCTACAAAATGATATATACATCATGGGTCTAGGACTTATGGTTGCTGAGATATAGGGCGCTCCTTTGTTAATATAGCTTATATAGTAAAAAACGGTACTTTATTAGCCCCCTTTTACGGCCCTCAGAGGTCAGATCGCGAAATGGAAAAAAGTCATTTCTTGGCAGGCCAAGACCTACAAAATGATATATACATCATGGGTCTAGGACTTATGGTTGTTGAGATCTAGGGTGATGACGGACAGACAGACAGACAGACAGACAAAACGGGGACAATAGAGCATTTTTTTTTCGAAAATGCTCTAAAAAAGAGGTTAAAATGATTAAAGAGAGAGTGGAGGAAGTTCTTACAGCACATCGATTTCCCGGGCAACGCCGGGCATTACAGCTAACCACAATCATATGAGATGAGAAAGAGGCACATTACGGGAAATGAGCTCCGTTCAAACCTTGTCCACTAAAACAGATGAAACAAAAAAAAAACACTCACCGTCCATCACATTAATTCAATTTCTGCCCAATACAAATTTTGGCGGCATGCTAACAGCTGTCTCATTTTTGTACGTGTTTAATTTTAAAAAACCAAAAAAAAAAACTGCGACCGCCGGGGTCTGCGCTAAATTCTTACGTGAGCGAGAGTATGTTTACTTTATGCAATTTGTCGAAGAGGCTAGCTCTGATAATGACGTCATCGCTTTTTTTCCTTTCCCGTTTAACACAACGAACGCTAGCTAGCTATTATAAAGGAAATGGGGTTAAAAAAAAAAGAAGTTCTGAATTGAAAAGCCTTTCTCCCCCCCCTCCCCTCCCCCCCCCACCCCATTACGATCTGACATTCATGGAGCTGGATTGTTGATATTTTTCTTCTGGCGAAAGGTTTAATCTGTTGCACAGTCATTACCTTCCATTTCGTTTTTAATCCATTCCGGAATAGTCGGCCTAATTCCCAATCAGTTTTTTTTCTCCTAAATAAATCAAACACATTCGTTCTTAGAGCCCAAAAAACAAATTTTTTTTTCCAATTGAAGTACATAGACTTATTTGTTCTATACAGTACATAGATTGATTTGACCTGTACAGTACATAGACTGATTTGAAGGCAAAATGTAAATACTTTGACAAATACAACTAGTAATTATAGCTGTAATGGGCATATTAGTTCTCCGGCAAAATCATTTAGCCCGCGCACTTTAAATTTCATATAATTTAGTCAAATTTTCGCCCTTGATTCGGTCCTTTTGTCAAATTAAAGACCCTTTGTGTCCCACGTTTCAGAAAGATAGCCCACCCCACGTAAAAAGACATCATACAAAAAGCGCATCACTAATTAAAAAGTAAATTACTAATGACTAAAATAAAATATAATTCCACCATTTATGTTATTTTCACTTTTTATTATTGTAGCACCTTAAATATAGATACACAGCAGAATAATAAACAAATATGGCGGCTTTCGGGAAAATCCAATTTAAATTGACGATGCGCATTCTGAACAATTTATATTCTGTGGCCCAACATCAGGGTTGTTAGTATCGAAGTATCGGTATCGGCCAATACAGTATCGGCCGTACTTTTTTAGTATTGGTTGCTGTATTGCCGATCCTTTTTGTATCAAGTATTGATTTGTGTATCGCCGATACATTTTGAACGAAAAATTTTCGATACTCGATACCAATACTTTTCTATTGGTATTTTAAGAATGTACTGTAACAAACTCTAACAAAAAAAATTACTTTGTATCTTAAAATATTAAAAATGAAAAAAAAATTATAATTCATAAACCCAATAGAATAACCCCATTATTTGTATGTTAATCAGTTTTTTAAAAAAATCAAAATATCACAATTGTAATGTTCATACAATTCAGAAAAAAAATCTGCAGAAAAACAATAGCGATTTTAATACACTGTTTTAAAAGTAATCTACATAAATTCAGCCACTACTAGTAATCACAGCCGTCAACCCTACCAATATTAACAAAACTCACCTTCCTACAAATACAACCACGGTCGGAGAGTTGAAGGAAAAATTACATTTTAATTTTCTTTTGAAGTATTTGCTTTGCCCGCCGATGTCTATAAATGTTATTCTTATATTCTTTCCTTCATTTACGTTCTTTCTATCAACTATTTGTTCAATGTTTCAATGAACGACAGAAAAGAAAAATATCTCTTTTTTTATTGATCTGTCAGTTATATAAAATCTTGAAAAACTTGCACTCTATATTTTAAATAATATTTTTTTTTCTTCTCAAAAGTATTGGTATTGTATTGGTATCGATTTTGGCGATACATTTTTTCTTGAGTATTTGTATTGGTATCGGCGATACTATTTTCATGAATTATTGGTATCGGTATTGACGATACAATTTAAGAGTATCGTTAACAACCCTGCCCAACATTGTAGTAAAGAGAGACAAAAACACGAAATGAGCAATCTGAGCAGTTTAGCATTGCTGCGTGTTGAACAACAGTTTAGCATTGCTGTGTGTTGAACAGTTTAGCATTGCTGCGTGTTGAACAGTTTAACATTGCTGCGTGTATAACAGTTTAACATTGCTGCGTGTGGAACAGTTTAACATTGCTGCGTGTTGAACGTCTATCAATGACTAACTCAGCAAAACACTTAACAAAAGAATCACTACGAAGAACTCCTACATAAAAAAATGAACTAAAAAATTTTCATGAACAAAAGACAGAGAAAATGAATAATAGCGTACGCTTCACTGAACTATTGTTGTCATTGTGGACAGACACATTAGGCAGCTTCTTAAGGCACGCTTTGCTGAGGGAGCACCTGTAGGGAAATATTATTGCATCAAAAAGGGCAATCTGATCAATTCTTATTTGGTTATTTAACCATTTAGGGTTGTCAGATCGATGCAATCTTGGCGACTGCAAAAAAAACCCCAGCAATTTAGGTCTTTTCCGTTTCGGACAAAGGACATTTTAGAGCATTTTCATGTAAGCAGTGGATACGGTTTCGATAAATAGAGAGGGAAGTAATCATGTTGAATAACTGTTACAAAAATAAATAATGATTACGCCCCTTTGATTAGCTTTTAATATTTATATTTAAAATATAAGCAAAAACGGTACTTTAAATGCCCCTTTTATTCGGCCCTCAGAGGTCAGATCGTGAAATGAACCAAAGTGTGTTTTTGCCAGGCCAAGACCTGCAAAATGATATATACATCATGGGTCTAGGACTTATGGTTGTTGAGATCTAGGGTGATGACGGACAGACAGACAGACAGACAGACAGACAAAACCGGAACAATAGAGATTTTTTTTCGAAAATGATCTAAAAATTGATAGTATACAACCGACATTGGTCATAAGAGAACGGTTTATTTTGTTTATTTATTTTCTGAAACATATTGTTTTTATTTTCTTGTTTTAAAAGAAAACTTAATTGACAAACAAAATACGTTTTCATCAAATTAAGATATGCCACACATGAAAAGATTTACATTTTTCAAAAAAAAAATAAACAAAATTATCGTTATAAATACTGTTGCTCGTATGGAGTTTAGAGAAATCAGACATAACATGCCAACTAAAAGATGTAGAAGTGTTAAATCTGGAATTCATTGTACAGTGTTATTTGTTTGTTATTTTTCTCGTATTTTCATTTCAACCGATGATAACGTATCATAATCAGTAGTAAGAGTAAACCAAATGACAGATGCGCCATAGGTACCAGCCTTGTGAAAGTGACCGTTGAGGCTGACGTAATGACAATATCGGAACCAACAACCGGTGTTGTATGTGTTGGGCCCAGCACAAGAACCGCCCGATTCGTCGTTGTCTCTGTCTGGTGTGCTGAACTTCTGTATGTTGTTGTTGTAGTTAAACTCGTTATTGACGTTACCGGTGAAGTAGTCCAGGTGAAGTCTGTACTGGTCTGATTCGCCGTCGATGTAAAACTCTCCGTAGTCGGCAAAATATCTCACCGACCGAAACTCCATATCAATTCGTAGTTCATACTGACCCTGAAAAGAAGGAAATATTCGTTTCATAGATCTTACAAGACAGCAGCCAGAAAATGAAGGAACAATAAGAATTTCTGAGAACTAACACCAGTCTGTCACCCACCTCACTCCCTTACATAAAATAGCCATATTGGTAGAAAAACATAATAATTTTTCAAAGCGACGAACGCCTTCCCCAGCAACTAGACTCCGAGACACTGACAAATGTTTGGTTTGCTATCCTCACCCACCCCCTATCTCTCGCACAGTCTTACGGTGACCATGAATTTTTATATAATAAATAAAAATTGATTTAGTGGATAAAGCAGATCCTCTTTACGTTTTTGAAGGCCCTAGCAAAGATACATTAGGAGGACTCTAGGTAAAGATACATTAGGAGGACTCTAGGTAAAGATACATTAGGGACTCTACGTAAAGATACATTAGGAGGACTCTACGTAAAGATACATTAGGAGGACTCTAGGTAAAGATACATTAGGAGGACTCTAGGTAAAGATACTTTAGGAGGACTCCTAGGTAAAGATACATTAGGAGGACTCTAGGTAAAGATATTTGAGGACTCTAGGTAAATATACATTTGGAGGACTCTAGGTAAAGATACATTTGTACCATGCAAGAGTGAAGATAAGCAAAAAAATCCAAAAGGCCGCAAGCTACAAATATTGTTAAATCATTTCTAGACTGGGGCCCTTGAAAGCTGCCTAGATAGCCCGTCATTGATGCAAAAATGTCCAGAAAATACCCCCCCCACACCAGTATAATATAGCCAGTACATAGGAACATCTCTGGGAAAAGAGACAAAAGAAACAGATCCAACTTTATTACTGCAATTTATTTTTAAGAGTATTTTACGACTGTAATGAAGATTTAAAAAACACTAAATTTGAATGGGTGGACTGACCGTTGAAGTTAGCAAGTAAATATTCTCGTTGCCGAGCCAGTAGTCGTCACAGACTGCACCAAAGCCATGTTTGTATTCCTGCCAGGTTCTGTTGAAGTGTGTCTCTAAACTCGTCTCTGTGTATACACAATATCATATTATTACTAGAGTCACAAAAGGGTGTAATGCAACTAGACAAGGCCTGTACAAGCTATCTGTTGTGAGGCAACTAGTAGACCTATTACTACATACAAGATGTCTGTTTAGCATCTGCGCAAGATATGTGTCGCAAGAAATCCAACCCTTGGGATTGTGAGCAATGTGTTTGTTGCAATGCAAATACAGGAGGAATTAAGTGCAAGGTGTTTGTTTGCAAGAGATCTAGAACATGAGGTGTACAAATGTATGTAAGACAGCACGCAAGAGAGGTTAAGTGCAAAATTGCAAGAGGATAAAGAGACCAAATATTCACCTGGATAACGATCCATCCACCACCGTTCTCTGTTCTTAGGCACACAAAATTATGCAGTAAGTTCTGGAGTAAATATTTGATATCCTCAACAGACGTGCTTTCCGGAGTGCACTCCTAATCTGTTATAACATTATATATATAGTGTTAACCTAGACAGTACTTATATAGTTTCTAACTAGTTATTACTTATATAGTGTTAACCTAGACAGTACCTTATATAGTTTTACCTAGTTATTACTTATATAGTGTTAACCTAGACATTACTTATTTAATGTTAACCTGACATTACTTATATAGTGTTTAACTAGAAATTACTTATATAGTGGTTAATTAGACATTACTTATATAGTGTTTAACTAGACATTAATTGTATAGTGTTTACCTAGATATTACTTATATAGTGTTAACTAGATATTACTTATACAGTGTTTACTATAATTTACTTATATAGTGGTTACTTAGATTTACTTATATAGTGTTTACCTAAACATTACTCATATAGTGTTTACCTAAACATTTTCATATAGTGTTTTCCTAGATAGTACTTATGTAGTCTTTATGTAACTCAAATTGTTTTAAAACGACATATATAATGTAACATAATTGAACATGTTAGACAATTACTTTCATTATTAAATTGAATTGCTATAACCAATGAATAGGTCAAGCGACTATAGCGATAAAAATGGCATGGACTAAGTCAGCGGTAAATTAAATAATAGACAAAGAGGTAACAGTTATACAAACAATACAACTAGTTCATACAATAACAGTTTTGTGATGTAATAAGAAAAATCCTATCTTTAAACATTATTGGTCAAATAAGATCACCAATGAATGAAATCCAAATGATTCTTAAAAGTTCAACCCTATTAGTTATTAATTTCTACTTATAGTTAAAACGTAATATGAAAAGCCATAACCTCAGCTATTGGACACAGATGATCACCTGACAGTCGTGTCTCTGAAATAAATTAATAGTGTTTACATATCAATAAACTTGAAGCAATAACATTGTATTCGTAGGAAACAAACTTATCAAGGTATTAATTATATATAGGTAATTAAGAAGTTCAATTAACCCTAAAGGACCATCGAGGCCGATGAAGTGTAGAACCAAGGTATAAAAAAGGGATTTTGTGGTTAGCACAACGCCTAAAACTTCCCAACATAAGTCAGGTAAATATTTAAAGCTGGGCGGACGTGTGGGACTTCCAACAACTTTCACTAGAAACCTGGATAATTTAACTCAGTTATTATCACGTATGTGTGTGTGAAATCCGTGTAAGGATGACATGAAATCTGTAAGAACTCGAAGTTATCACGTATGTGTGTGTGAAATCCGTGCAAGGATGACATGAAATCTGTAAGAACTCAGTTATCACTGTGCGTGTGTGTGTTAAACCCGTGTAGGATGACATGAAATCTGTAAGAACTCAGTTAGTCACTCACATGCATGTGTGTTAAACCCGTGTAAGGATGACATGAAATCTGTAAGAACTCAGTTCTTACCACGTATGTGTGTTAAACCCGTGTAAGGATGACATGAAATCTGTAAGAACCCTTAAAATATAAACCACTACTGGCAAGGTTTTTATGGTTCCATCTTTCATCCTCCTTCAGAGCCGATAATGCAATAACCATTGAGCACCACAGTAGCAGTTGCAGGGACTTAAACCATGACATGAAATATCCATTGGTCCTCACCGGAGATCGAATCTCGGACTTTCAGGTCGACAGTGGGGCATCTACACCACTCGGCCGGCTCTTGTTGTGTATGTGTTGAAAAATATTTTGTTTTGCAGCTCCCAATAAATCAGCTTTTTTGTTTTTATATCTTTAATCAATAAAATACTTATAATTAAGTTTTAATAAATTGAATATTGCATGTTTCTTTAAAACATTGATGTGACGACTCAGAGCCCTAGTATCGACACCCTTTTAACCTTAAAATACTCGATTCCTATCCAGGACGTCATAGTTTTATAACAAAAGTAAAATAAAAGCAATTACTTTCTTTCTTCTTCCTTTCATCAATAACTAGTGGACAATGCTGTGCAACTATAATTGGTTGGTTAAAATACTCTACTTAATATTAAGATTTTTTCCAAGAAAAATTTGTTTTTCCCAGAATCGATCATATATATATGTATTTAATATATATATATATATATATATATATATATATATATATATATATATATATATATATATATATATATATTTTAAATGATGCAAAATATTTTTTCCTTCAACGTGTGAAATATTCATATATACATATACTTAATTGTTTGAACCAATTTAAAAACAACATTTTATCAGTACTTTTTTTTAGTCAGTATATGGAATTCATTAATTACACTATCCATTATAACATGTGCAGTAATTTGATCATTTTAATTTTTTTAAAAACGAGCTTTTCACATGAAGCTCAACACGAAAAAACTTTAGTAAGCGAGCTTTAAAGAACACAGTGTAGGCGAATGACGTCATGAATTGTAAAATGAGATCGAAATTTGTGTTGAAAGTTATTCAGTTTAAACCGATTACGATACCGGCGAAAATGACCGATTATTTCTATTCTAGAATAGTATAGCTAAAATATCCATGTTTTTTGTTAAAAAAGAAATCTGCAAGTCTCCAACAAAATGCCCCCCACAACCTCTGCCCACTGCCACATACCTTGAGAGTAAAGATTAAGTCACTAAATAAATACCTGGCATAAGACTCACAATAACAGTAATCAAGGAACAGCGCACAGGAACCATGATAAATGTTCATGATTATGTGATGATAATTTCTCTCGTTTTCTTCCTTAAATATTGCCTAACCCACTAACAATGTCGTCATGCAGAATATAATGATCTACCAAATTGTTGGCAGTTTTATAGATTTGACAGTCGTAAAATATTTCGATAGAGCTGTCATGTTTTTATATTTTCTTTATTATTTTCATTCAATTTTGTATGCTCAGTCAAGTAAGTGCATACAGAGTAATTAAATGAATGAGTAAAGAAAATAAACGGTTTAAATGATTAGGAGAGGGTGTCACATGCCATCTAAATTTTCCAGACATTACTGCTTGTTTAGAAATATCAACCCAACTATCATGACCTTTTAAACATAGCTATGTACACCACCCCCACCCTTTCCGGGGCTTAACAAATTGTTCGTACCCGTTTAACCCAGACTCTACAATATGAAATGTAAAGTATGGTAACAGATTAATCCTTGGTGACGTATGGTCGAGGGGTTAGCCCCACCCCCATCTCCACTAATTTTCCTTGGTTCGACCTACGGTGAAACCATGAGATTGTAAGGTCACTGTGAAAGTTCGCTCCATGTCTCTCGTTATCCCTATGGACTATGATGGAGATAAAACAATGGCGGTACAGAGACCGTCCAATTAATTATTCATAGAATGTATGAAATAGATAGCTCAACCATTAAGAAACTTTAGCTCCTGAGTTTTGAAAATATTCAAGTAACCAAGTCAAGTCAATATTGGCATTTTGGGGAAATGCTTGGGCTGGTATATTCATTAAAAGTCATGCTGGTATATATTTAGTATTATTTAGTATTATGTAAGGTAGTACATATGGATGGTCCATGGTCAGTAGAGATATTTACTCTTCCTCGGCCAGTTGGGTGCCGGATCATGTATGTTAAGTAAAATACAGTAAATTTTTCTGACATCTTTGTGTAAAAAAGTAACTTAGAAAGCCCGTCCCAGGCGAAAATTTTGAGGGGTCTGTAAAGTTCATTTAGTCTGAAAGCATGTGTTTTGTAATGGATATTTCAAAATTTTATGAACATTATATTAAAGTAAAAATGTTATCATTTAATTTTTGAATTTATTTTAATTAAAAATTCGTTTATGTCAGTTATTTAATTATTAACAGGTTAGTTGAGCCATAGCAATTAAGTGAATCTGTAAAATTATCATTACAATTTTATAAATTTTACGTGAATGGTGTCAAAACTATCAATATAGTGAATATTAACGTTGCCTGGGAAAACTAGGTGTCATTTGACACCCATTCCTAATCAATTCAACTGTTGTAATTTTGCATATGATTAATTAGGTTATATTCACTTAGGTAAAGATATCTGTGCAAATTTACAGCATCTACCTAAGGTGCAGAAATGATCTAGATTTAAAACGTCACAAATTACGTTTTTCCCGTCAACGCTAACCAAACCAAATAACCAACCAAATCAACCAACCAAACTTGCTAACCAAACTAAACAAACAAATCAACCAAAACCAACCATCTAACAACCAAACCAACCATCCAAACCTAACACCATTTGCTACAGATATTGGTTAATTTATGCCACATACCCAATATGCCGCCTACCTACTGTTAATGAAACCAACGAAAAAAAACAACCAAACCAACCAATCAAACCATCCACCAAACGAAGCCAAACATATCACATATTACGTTTCACCCATCAACGCTAATTAACCAACCAAAGCCAACCAAATCAACCAAACCAACCAGCAAACCAAACCAACAGAAACATCATTAGGAAAAGATATGGGTGCTAATCTTTGCCACCTACCTAATATGTCACCTACCTAATATGCCACCTACTTAATATCCAGAAACGACCTACATTTCATACGTCACAAATTACTTTATACCCGTCAACGTTAATAGCTTAAGATTATTAGTTTAAACTGTAATTAATTCTCTCAATTAAAAATCAAAACGAAGCATTAAAAAATGAGCTTTGATAAAAAAGCAATGAAAGTTAAAAAAACAAGCAATTAAGCCTGTTCCATTCTGGACACAGGACGTGTTAGCACATTTTCGTGTTATGTATTAGTACGTTTGTTAGCTTTCAGTAAATATTTGTAAATTTTGGAAATGTTTATAAATTCAATTGTGTAATGCATATTTTTGTAAAAAAAAAAATTTATAAAGACGTTTTTTTATATTTGAAAAAAAATATTGTCTCTTAAATCTAACTACAAGTGGTTTGTGGTTACTGAAATAGGACTCATAATTGAAAACATTCTAAATTATAGTCATTTAATCGTCCGAAAACTCCGTCAATTGTTGCATAGCTCTGATACTTTCAATTAAACTCAGAACACAAGCTTACTATTTCATTTGATGAGTTTCTTAATAAATCTTGGTGAAACTACGTGTTGCAGTATTTCGCACCAAATGAACGGGTTATTGAACGTACAAGGTGTATATATAATATATAAGCCCCTTAGGAGCCCTGAAGCCCGGCCCTCAGAGGTCCTATCGCAAAATGAACTTTTGATGTACACATGGCAGGCCAAGACCTACAAAATGATATATACATCATGGGTCTAGGACTTATAGTTGCTGAGATATAGCGCTCCTTTATTAATATAGCTTATATAGTAAAGAACGGTACTAAGGCCCCTTTTACGGCCCTGAGAGGTCAGATCGCGAAATGGAAAAATGTCATTTCTTGGCAGGCCAAGACCTACAAACTGATATATACATCATGGGTCTAGGACTTATGGTTGTTGAGATCTAGGGTGATGACGGACAGACAGACGGACAGACGGACAGACAGACAAAACGGGGACAATAGAGCATTTTTTTCGAAAATGCTCTAATAAAAACTGCAATGGGCAATTTTGCAGCACAGGGCACGTTGGTGTGGCCCGCGCGCAAGTTCAATTTGGCTTTTAACTTGCTTTCTTTTCTTCATTTTATACACGCTGTCCTTATAATAGTGATTTACACAATTTGTGTATAGCGCTCCTACATTCTGTATTTAAATCTTCATGTACGATACAATACTGGAAAAGGAAATTATAGCCTGCCCTAATGTAGGCCCTATTTGAATTTTAAAAAATTATAAAGTACCTCTCACTCATAAATGTTACTTTTCTATACATTTGACAAATTGTTACATTGGTCAATTTAACCCTCGATTACGTGAAAATAAGCCGTCTAAATGTTTGCTGGTTTTTGTTATAATACAATACTGGAATAGAAAAATTATAGTCTGTTGTATTTTACATAATAACATTTTTAATACATTATAGACTACTAGTACATTTGAAGTCTTCTATTTATTGAATTATTAAATTTCTGTAAAAAACATTCCGTAGATCATTCTTTTTGGTGGCCGGTGATTCATATGGCAAAATAACTTGGTCAACTTTTCTTTGATGAAGCATTGACCTCCTGTATGGTGTAAGAACCAGTTTAAGAGAACTAAACAAAGCTTCACAAAATGCTTGTCCAGGCACCAAGGTTAAAGAAGATAAAATTAATCGATACAGGAGAAGGAAAAACATTTAGATAAATGTACATAAACTTTGCTAACTATGTAAATCAGTAATTTTTATATCAAGAACTTTGTTATATCAACTCAGAAATTGTAACTTTGTCGAATCTGATCTGGTACTGATAGGAATTGGAATTTTAGTCCGTAATAAGATAGTTGCTGTATCTAGCTGGCACCTTAGCTATTCTAGTATATTTGGTATTTTATGGAGGTCTTATCGTTCAAGTTATTTGCTATCGTTGTAATACCTAGTATGTGAGATTTTTTTAACAAAAACCAAATCAAAGAATTTCTTAATCACTTCATCAATACGTAATTTCTTAACTGACTCTAGAACCGATTCAATCAGTGCATTGGCACTCAGTAAATCTATTGAATAGGACTGTAATAGATTGTTTGGACTTTCAAATAGAGTCAATATTGAGGAAACCAAGTTTCCGGTCAATCTTAAATGTAAATTCGGAGCAATTGATTTAAAAGATAAATAACACAGTGCAACATTTTATTTTTCAATCGTCCAGGGTTTTCCAGTTGAATTAGACTAAATTTGGTGCCATGAGTCCGAAAACGACCTTGGTTTTGCTCAATCAGTTCATTTTTTGCTACAGAAATTTTTAAAAAATCGTTTGTTTTTTTTGTAAAAAAAAACAAATTTTTGGCGGATCATAAGCTGACGATTTTTTCCGTTTTACTCAAGAAATAAAAGTCAACGTGTTCAAATTATTTCCGCGTTTATTTACTGCAATCATCTGATAAGCATAATTATGCTAATATTAGTATAACAATGAATTCAGAGTTCAAGGCATAACTTGGCGCTTCTTCGATTCCGTGTGTGAGCAGCTGCTGGGTTGTCTCTTCAGCGACCAGCAGTAGTCCACCAGCATGACTGCGTCCCACCTCCCCGGTACCTTTCCTCAATTTGGCGGATGTCCTGATGGAACCTTTCTCCCTGTTCATCGCTCATCGCCCCAAAGTTTTCAGGAAACTTCTCCATGTGTGTGAACAGGAAGTGCATATTTATACTCATCAAAAACCCGAGTTTTTTAAGTCCTCTATCATGCTGCTGATGAGTCTGGCGTGGTTTGCTGCCTTCGTGTTCCCCAGGAAGTTGTTTCCCATCTGCACAAACGATTTACAGGCGGCACACTCAAGCGTGTTCATGAAGTTTTTGGAACTCTGTGTCTGTTATAAGCTGCCGTATCTGTGGGCCATCGAAAGTGCCGGTCTTCAGCTTCTCAATGGTCAGCTGAGGAAATTCTTGGCACATGTAGTTGAAGCACCTCCCATTCTTGTCCAGAGCGCGCGTAAACTGTTTCATTAACCCAATCTTCATGTGTAGGGGTGGGATCAATATCTTCTCCCGGTCAACAAGAGGTGTAATAAGAAAAAATCATATCTTTAAACATCATTGGTCTTATATGATCACCAATGAATGAACTCAAATGATTCTTAAAAGTTCAACCCTATTAGTTATTAATTTCTACTTATTTTCTACGGAAGAAAATGATACGTGCGTCCTTGCCAAGTAGATTTTCTCTTTAAGTGTGGAGGCCAACAGCTCGGAGGAATTATTCGACCAGCTGAGATCCCGAACCAGATCATTAAGCTCACATTGTAGTAAATGGCTGCGGACCATCTTGTGATTCATACTCCTCTTCTGTATCTTCTCCCTTGTCTAAAGTGGTGGCCTCATCGTCGCTTGTCAGGAAGATCTCTGAAAGCTGGTACAGGAATTTTTCGCAGTGAGCAGCTGGAAGACGGGCAGATGGAAGGTCAGGGTACTGGGGGATGTGCCAAATCTAGTGCTGATGCATTAAATAATCAAGTAAAAATCCAGATTGATGATTTGTAAATAAAAAATATAATTATTCTCTGTTTTTATAATTGTGATTATTTTGCTGCGACTTTTTATTCAGCTAATTTAGAGAAATGATTGAACTCAAAACCCCTGATATTAGAATACGTATAGCTCGACAGGTAAGTCTATGGCTGTATCTCAAGAAGTTGACCTGACCAAGCAAAACTAATGTTATATTCGGACTCAGAACACCAAAAGGTCTAAATCAGTTGAAAAACCCTTGACGATTTTGGGCTGTTGCCAAGTGTAATCGATTCAATATTGTTTAAAATTGTTCTTGTGTTAAAATGTCCACCATTACATTAAAAGATGTTTCAATATGTCTCCATCATATATTGGAGATTATTAAACATTTTCATATGTATGATTGTCATTTATGTAGTACGCAACAGTGATTTACACGACAGTATGCAAGAGTCTCAATCTTTTCTAAAATCTTTAATATTGAACTCTCAATTAACGATCCAAACCTCAAAATTGTATAAAGTAGAGCAAAAAAGCAGATGGGGACAGACAAAATGCAGGGAGGCCCGCCCACCAGGACTGGCTCTCCACCCCACCCTAGGCCCCAACAAGTCAAGAGAAGCTCGGCAAAGAACATCATGTTTAATTGATTACAGATTTTGAAGGATTTTATCTGGAATTAAATTCAAATTGTAATGGAAAGGCTTTCATACAGATGCCTTACACAAGTTTTTGTCATTGTTGCCATAAATTGCAAACAAATAAATTATTATCAGGAAGTTATGTAATCTGCCCTCTTGAATTCACTATAGGGTCAGCTATTCAGTAACCCTTTCTAGCTATTCCCCCTTTTCTCCCCCCGAGCGTTTTAGCATCCGATGCTGCAACAGTTTAAGAAGCCTGGTGTGATTCACTGACCTATAAAACGTGTTCATGAAAACTGAGATTAACACGCTGCTTTTTCACTTATTGTTGAAAGTCGTAAGTATCAAATACGATGTTATATATTAGATTTATTTAACCGCAGAACGAATGCCATCCATAATTTAACCTAAACGAACGATTCTGAAAGGTCTCTATTATTTTTAACATCCATCCCACTTTTTCTTGGACCACTAAATCTTTGCCTAGGAAATTCCCACTTTTATTTTTGCAATTATTTTTTGTGACATCCCATACTATATTTAGAGCACGACACATGAGAAACGTTTAGTCTAAAATGTGTCCAGATCTCAATATATGTATATATATATATATATATATATATATATATATGTGTGTGTGTGTGTGTGTGTGTGTGTGTGTGTGTGTGTGATAGAGATGTGGGAATCGGTTTATGAAAATAAAAATACATCGCTAAACATAACCGATATATTGCTGAACTCTGATCAATCTGTTCAAACATGAACTTTTTACTGTTTACTGATTCGGTCCTGGCTTTTTAAAAAATCCCTTTAAAAAATAAACTACTATATTTATTCTACAGTTAACAGTAATTGACGTGGTCTAAAGTGAATAGTCAGCTCAGCCTACAGATAACAGGAATGGATTTAGCTTACAGTAAATTGTTCTGTGACTTAGACATGTATCACATAAAACTTATCCGACTTCTATCGGATAAAACCTGTAAGTCAACAGTAAGTACACACACTGATTCCAATGGGCCGCACAAAAAGTATAATAAGAGTGTGAATAGACTTCATAAGAGAAGACAACGTTCAAATCAAATAGTTATGTGTATTGGAACAAGTCATTAGTCGTTTGTCTACATTGTCAAAACGTTAAAACAAACAAACAAAAAATGAACCACAGTCGTTTGGCATAAATGTTTACATGAAAACTGTCATCTCTTTATCTTCAATACATTGATAATGCACAGGTAAAATTAAATATTGATTAATATACAACATATATGGTAGAAATATATATATATATATATATATATATATATATATATATATATATATATATAATAAAATTGGATAGGTAGAAACCATCTTAACAATTATAGCGATGAATCTATTGTTGTCATTGTGGACAGACACATTAGGCAGCTTCTTAAGGCACGCTTTGCTGAGGGAGCACCTGTAGGGAAATATTATTGCATCAAATAGGGCAATCTAATCAATTCTTATTTGACTATTTAACCGTTTAGGGTTGTCAGATCGATGCAATCTTGGCGACTGCAAAAGAAAACAAGCAATTTAAGTCTTTTCCGTTTCGGACTAAGGACATTTTTAGATTTTCATGTAAGCAGTGGCTACGGTTACGATAAATAGAGAGAAGTAATCATGTTGAATAACTGTTACAAAAATAAATAATGATTACGCCCCTTTGATTAGCTTTTATTATTTATATTTAAAATATAAGCAAAAACGGTACTTAAAACTCCCCATATCCGGCTCTCAGAGGTCAGATCACGAAATGAACCAATGTGTTTTTGGCAGGCCAAGACCTACAAAATGATATACACATTGGTCTAGGACTTATGGTTGTTGAGATCTAGGGTGAAGACGGGCAGACAGAGAGACAGACAGACAGACAGACAAAACGGTGACAATAGAGCATTTTTTTCGAAAATGCTCTAAAACCTCTGTCATATAAATAGTTTGTAAGAATACAGAAAAGAAAAAAAAACTCTATATTTTGTGCTAACATTTTATGACTTTTTGCTGATAATTTTACATGAGTTACTTGCGATAACTTTGTGTGAGTGATCGAGTGGTGTAGAACACTTGAATGTCGACCGGAGGGTCCCGGTTCGAATCTCAGTGAGAAACTTGGAACTTTTTTCAGGTCGTGGTGAAATTCCCCAAGTCCACCCAGCTTTAAATGGGTACGTGACTTTAAGTTGGGGGAGGAGTAAAGGCAGCTGGACGTTGTGCTAATCCACACAATCTCTTCATATGCCGATATAGAAACAGATGAATTCTACACTTTTTCTGCCCTAATGAGCTCTTAGGGGCTTAAGGGAACTTGACTTTTTTACTGCTCAAACTTTTATTATAAAAACCCACATCACCTTCGGTAAGTCTAAACTCTCTCTAACTTCAGTCCGTCTAAACTCATACCAACTTCAGTCATTCTAATCTCACACCAAATTCACTCAGTCTAAACCCACAACAACTTTAGTCAGTCTAAACCCACAACAATTTTAGTCAGGCTAGTATAAACTTCTTCAAAAAGTATAGAATAATAAGCTAAAAGTGTCAAAAGTTAAAAAAAACTTTTTTTTTAAAATGACAAATACCAAAACAAAACAACGTATACCATCAATATCTTTAAACCTATGAAGTTATAATTAACAAGGACTACTACTTAAAGTACCTAGTTTCGTATGGAAGAAAATCCCACCTAAACATTGCACCAAGTGCCAACACACATAAGAGCGAACACCACATAAGCTATATCTATACTAAAAAAAGCACCTACCAGCAAATCCGTCATTATTATAGCACCAAATACCAATCAATCACAACTCCAATAGACACGAAAAACCATTATATGTTGATCGATTCCCACAAACAGATATATTACATTTTTATTCCCTATTGTCTGGTTGAAATTTTATCAAGCATACTAATATCATAATAAATATCATACTAATATCACAATACATAATAAAAGAGATCATTAGAAATTAAATTGAAAATTATTTTAAAGGCTCACTTAAACTAAAGTTGACTTACCCCCATAACCCCCCCATATTCCCATTCATGGCCGAGCTTAAATAACAGGTGCTGAGCCTAAAGTAAGATTTAGAGTAGATCCCTGGGGTGGGGCATAAAGACCCTGTTGAATACAACATTCTGTTATACAACGACTTTGTTCTTTGTGTGAGTTCGTGTTCAGCTATGCCCAAGGTGGTAAGTATCGTGAGATGCCAAATATTAGATCGTAACGAACCCTGGACAGTCAGTGGACAGCTTAGGTGGTCAGCGGTAGTGTTGGTCAGCCGATTTGATCTGCGGCACGCACTCGTCACTTGTAGTGACAATGAGAAAACTGTAGCAACGGAATATTTTTATAAAGTGGGATTTTTTGTTGTTTTTTATTTTACTTGTGACGCCGTGATAAGTCTGAGCTGATTTACATTTTCCATCAACCTCCCTGCAGTTGGTTAGCATGATTGTCTATATTTAGTACATGAGCACCGACTAAATTTTCAAGGTTTGTGTTGAGGGCGAAAGCGGCTGACACATAAATGTAAGCTTGGCCCCCAGCTCGTTTCGTCCCTCAATCAATTAAATAACTAAACAAATACATTTACCTCGTGTCAAGATATCGTCTTTCAGATGGGTTTATAGCGTTCAAAAAGTTTTATCGCGTTCAGATGGGTTTATTGAGTTCACCTGGTTTATTGTGTTTAGCTGGGTTTATAGCGTTCAGATGGGTTGATTGAGTTCAGCTGGGTTTATCGCGTTCAGGTGGGTTTTATTGTGTTCACCTGGGTTTATTTTGTTCAGCTGGGTTTATAGCGTTCATATGGGTTTATCGCGTTCAGATGGGTTTATTGTGTTCACCTGGGTTTATTTTGTTCAGCTGGGTTTATAGCGTTCATATGGGTTTATCGCGTTCAGATGGGTTTATAGCGTTCAATTGGGTTTAACTACGAAAATAAAATTCGTTATTTTTTTTAAATCTGATTCACGGGTCAAACATAGGTCATGTTATCACTATCTGATACCCAATTAATTCGTAAGAAAGTCGTTTTTTTTTCAATCCCATAGTTCCGTTAAATGTATAGTCTGGCTACATTCACATTATTATTAAACTTCACAGTTTAGCCAAGTACAATTTTTTTTTATTTCAATTAAAAAATTGATAGTATACGACCGACATTGTTTACAAGAGAATGGTTTATTTTGTTTACTTATTTTCTGAAACATATTGTTTTTATTTTGTTTTTAAAGAAAACTTAATCGATAAACAAAATACGTTTTCATCAAATTAAGATATGACACACATACAAAGATTTACAATTTTTCAAAAAAAATTAATAAAATTATTGTTATAAATACTGTTGCTCGTATGGAGTTTATAGAAATCAGAATTTACATGCCAACTAAAAGATGTAGAAGTGTTAAATCTGGAATTCATTTTACAGTGTTATTTGTTTTTTTATTCGTATTTTCTTTTTTCAACCGATGATAACGTATCATAATCAGTAGTAAGAGTATCCCAAATGACAGATGCGCCAAAAGTACCAGCCTTGTGAAAATGACCATTGAGGCTGACGTAATGACAATTTCGGAACTACCAACCGGTGTTGTAAGCATTGGGCCCAGCACAGAAACCGCCCGATTCGTCGTTGTCTCTGTCTGGTGTGCTGAACTTTATGTAGTTGTGGTAGTAAAACTGGTTCTCGACGTTCCCGGTGAAGTAGTTCAGGTGAATTTCGTACTGGTCTGATTCGCTGTCGATGTAAAACTCTCTGTACTCGGCAAAATATCTTACCGACCGAGACTCCATATCAATTCGTAGTTCATACTGACCCTAGTAAAGAAAGTACAAATTGTTTTATATATCTTACAAGACAGCAGCCAGAAAATGACAGAACACTTAAGAAACTCTGAGAACTAACACCCGTGTGTCACCCTCCTCACTTCCCATAAAATACCCATCTTGGAAGAAAAACATAATAATTTTTCCAATCGACGGACCCCTTGCCCCAGCAACTAGACTCGGAGACACTGACAAATGTTTGGTTTGCAACCCTCACCCACCCCTATCTCTCACACTGTCTTACGGTGACCATGAATTTTTATAAAATAAACAAAATTGATTTAGTGAATAAAGCAGATCCTTCAATACGTTTCTGGAGGCCCTAGTCTAAGATACATAAGGAGGATTCTAGACAAAGACATTTGGAGGACTCTAGGTAAAGATACATATGAGGACTCTAGGTAAAGATACATATGGAGGACTCTAGGTAAAGATACATATGGAGGACTCTAGGTAAAGATACATATTTCCCATGCAAGAGTGAAGATAAACAAAAAAATCCTACAAAGGCCGCAAGCAACAAATATTGTTAAATCATTTTAGACTGGGGCCCTTGACAGCTGCCTAGATAGCCCGTCATTGATGCAAAAAAGTCCAAAAAATACCCCCCCAATTTCCCGTATAATTAGCCAGTCTATTGAACAAGTTTTGGGAAAAGAGAAATAGAAACAGATCCAACTTTACTGCAATAATGTATGTTTAAGATTATTTTACGAATGTAATGAAGATTTAAAAACACTAAATTTGAATTGATGGACTGACCGTTGAAGTTAGCAAGTAAATATTCTCGTTGCCCAGCCAGTAGTCGTCACAGACTGCACCAAAGCCATGTTTGTATTCCTGCCAGGTTCTGTTGAAGTAAGTGTCTCTGTAAACTCGTCTCTGTGTATACAATATCATATTACTAGAGTCACAAAAGGGTGTAATGCAACTAGACAAAGGCCTCGTACAAGCTATCTGTTGTGAGGCAACTAGTAGACTATTACTACATACAAGATGTCTGTTTAGCATCTGCGCAAGATATGTGTCGCAAGAAATCCAACCCTTGGGATTGTGAGCAATGTGTTTGTTGCAATGCAAATAGCACAGAGGAATTAAGTGCAAGGTGTTTGTTTGCAAGAGATCTAGAACATGAGTGTGCAAAGAAATGTATGTAAGACAGCACGCAAGAGAGGTTAAGTGCAAAATTGCAAGAGGATAAAGAGACCAAATATTCACCTGGATAACGATCCATCCACCACCGTTCGTCTTTGTGTCACACATGAAATTCATGCAGTAAGTTCTGGAGTAAATATTTGCATATCCCTCAACAGATGCTTTCCGGAGTGCACTCCCCAACCTGGTATAACATTATATATATATATATTGTTCAGCTAGACAGTACTTATATAGTTTTTACCTAGTTATTACTTATATAGTGTTAACCTAGACATTATTATATAATGTTATCCTAGACAATACTTATATAATGTTTAGCTAGACAATACTTAAATAGTTATTACATAATTCAAATTGGTTTAAAACGATGTATAAAGGTAGCATAATTGACCATGTTAGACAAATACTTGTAATATTTATTTAATTTAATCAACGGGAATAGTCATGGACTTAGCGATAGATACACATGTATAAGTCAGCGGTAAAAGAGATAATAGACAAAGAGGTAAATTGTTATTGTCACAGCCGGACGGGTTGTAAGCAATTGGACGAAAACATTCCCACTTTACTCCCCAACCCTTTATTCCCACGGCTACTCCCCCTATTCCTTCCCTACTACGCTCCGACGAGGGGAACGCGAGCCAGTATGTGGAAGGAGGATGCAATGTCGCACCAAATTTTCTCTGGTCATTCTTTTATTGTTCGACTACCGACAATGAATTGTCGGGTGGACGCCTCCACCCCTCTCCTTAGGGCGGGAAACTTGTGACCCCTTTGTCAGGGTGAAGAGCGTGAATGCTTGATTGGGGGGGGGGTCACATGTGCAAGTCTGGAAGCGTGAGAGAAAATGTGAGAAAGGTATTCGACTTAGGTTTCTCCATGAGAACGGTCGACGTATGAGAGAAAGAGAAAGAGATAGAGAGAGATAGATAGATAGATAGATAGAGAGAGAGAGAGAGAGAGAGAGAACGTACTGTTCACTTTTGTTGGCTTATTTTGTTGTATCTTTGCAAGCCACCAGACCATGTTTAACTGGTGCCTTGATGTAGATAAAGTTGTACTTATTGTTACACAAGACTGTTTATTACTTATTCACGTGTTGTACTTTGTTGTCATCTGTTAAACGCTGTGGCGGAGACAAAAATATAAATACGTGTCTAAATAAGTCAGCGACGCATACACTAGACGACGCTTAAGGAATCCTTACAGAGGTCCTCAACAGCCATACAAACAATACAACTAATTGATACAATTTTGTTTTTAAAGAAACAGCCTACAACAGTGTTGTTATGTAACAAAATCATCATATCTTTAAATAACATTAAAGGTCAAATAAGTTCACCAATGAATGAACTGTAAATGATTGTTTAAAGGTCAGCCTTATTAGTTATTAATTTGTACTTTTTTTAAAAACGTAATAAAATAAAGTCACAACCTCAGCTAATGGACACAGATGTTCACCTGAAAGTCGTGTCTCTGAAAAAAATTAATTATGTTTACATATCGATAAACTTGAAGCAATAGCATTTTATGCGTAGAAAGAAACTTACAAAATAATAACAATGTTTAGAATGAAACTCAATAAACCAATGATAACATTTTATTGAATGCAATTAATCGTGCGTTTAAAAAATTCAGGTAACCCTAACTTTTATAATCAATCCTTCCTATGTGCATCATTAGGAGAGGAAAGAGAGGGGGTTCCAACAGTGCACATGTCCATGATATAAAGATAATACAGATAAAGATATAAGATAATCATAATATAAAGTTAATAAAGATAAAAAGATGATAAAGATATAACGGTCATAAACACTTAAAACTTATAAAAATATAAATGTAACCAAGATTTAACGGTATTAAATATATAAATGAAATTAAAAATGTAGAGTTCATTTAACCCTAAAGAACCATCGATACAGATAAAGTGTAGAACCACGGTACAAAAATGTATTTTGTGGTTAGCACAACGCCTAAAACTTTACTAAATTACGTCAGGTAACTATTTAAAGCTGGGCGGACTTGTGGGACTTCAAACGCCTTTCATTAGGACATTGAAAATTTACCTTAGTTCTCACCGATAATTAGTGTGTGTGAAATCCCTGTAAGGATGACATGAAATCTCTAAGGTCCTTTAAAGTATAAACCACTAATGGGACAGTTTTTATGGTGCCCTTCTTTCATCCTCCACCAGAGCCGATAGTTCAATGGCCATGGAGGCATCACAGGAGATATACCAGGGTTTTAAGTAGTGGCCAATGAGGCACCACGGGAGATATACCAGGGTTTTGGTAGTGGCCAATGAGGCACCACAGGAGATATACCAGGGTTTTAAGTAGTGGCCGTAGAGGCACCACGGGAGATATACCAGGGTTTTAAGTAGTGGCCATGGAGGCACCACGGGAGATATACCAGGGTTTTAAGTAGTGGCCAATGAGGCACCACAGGAGATATACCAGGGTTTAAGTAGTGGCCATGGAGGCACCACGGGAGATATACCAGGGTTTTAAGCAATGACCTGCGACTCTCAGGTCGACAGTCAAGCATCTACACCACTCGGCCCACTCTTGTTGTGTCTGTGTTGAATTTTATTTATTTATTTTTTTTTGCAGATACCAATTAATCAGTTGTTTGGTTTTCTCTTTAAACATTAAAATATTTTTATAATAAAGTCTTAAAAAATTGACTATAATACGTATCTTTAAATTTTCATGTGAAGACTCCAGAATCGCTATTATTCCATAAAACACTTGATTCATATCACGGAGTTTCATAACAAAAGTAAAATAAAAACAAATACTTAACTATAATTTCTTCTTTCTTTTCATCAATAACTAGTAAGCAATGCTGTGTAACTATACTTCAAGGACTAGTGGGCAATGCTATGTAACTATACTTCAATGACTATTGGGCAATGCTGTGTAGCTATAATTCAATAGCTAGTGGGCATTGCTGTGTTGATTTACTTCAATAACTATTGGGCAATGTTTTGTAGATATACTTCAATAACTATTGGGCAATGTTTTGTAGATATACTTCAATAACTAGTGGGCAATGTTTTGTAGATATACTTCAATAACTAGTGGGAAAATTTGTGTAGAAATACTTCAATAACTAGTGGGCAATGTTTTGTAGATATACTTCAATAACTAGTGGGCAATGCTGTTTAGCTATTCTTTAGTGACTAATGGGCAATGCCGTGTATCGATACTTCAATAAATAGTGGGCAATTCCGTGTAGGTATACTTCAATAACTAGTAGGCAATGCTTTGTATACTTCAATAACTAGTGGGTAAATGCCGTGTAGATATACTTCATTAACTAGTGGGAAATGTTTGTGTAGCTATTCTTCAATAACAAATGGGCAATGTTTTATAGAAATACCTCATTAAATAGTGGTGCCGTGTAACCTGGTAGCTATACTCATTGGTTTAATTGTTCCGATTTTCGTTCCAAGAAAGATTTGTTTTTATTGACCAGATAGTAGGTAGAACTGATATACAAGGTGTTTTTTTCTTAAGATATGTGAAATATTAAACTCCTTTATGTAATGACCTAAAGTCTTTTTTGTTTTATAAATAATGGTTTTAAACACTTAAAAAAAAGATTTTTCAGTACGTTTTATTAGTTCATATATGGAATAAATTAATTACACTATTCTTTAGAAACTTGCTGTAATTTGATAATTTTAATTTTAAAAAAATCGAGCTTTCCCAACAAACCTAAACACAAACTTTGTAGGTGAGATTTAAAGAACCAGAGTAGACGTCATAAATCGTAACTGAGATCAAAAAGTAGGTTGAAAGTTTATCCAGTTCTAATCCGACTACGATACCAGCAAAAATGACCTGTTGAATATTTTAAGTATGTTTAAGAAAATTTCGAGACTCTTTAATCTAATGCCCCCCACTACCCCTTTCCACTGCCACATATCTTGAGATTAAAGATTACAGTGAGTGAATAACTACCTGGTATAAGACTGACCAGTACAACAACAAGTGCGCACAGGAAAGCTGATAACTTTTCATGGCTTCTTGGTGATAATTTCTCGTTTCTTTCTTCCTTAAAGCTGCCTGACCAACTAGCAATGCCCTCATGCAGGATATAATGATCAACAAAATTGTTGGCAGTTTTAAAGATTTGACGGTCGTAAAACTAATTCAATTGAGCTGTCAAGTAGTGGACATCTGATTAGATTTTTATTTTTGTACCCATATGTTTTTGTCTTTTTTAAAGAACGTTTAAGCAATGTAGACATGTTTTTTTTTTTATTTATTTTATTTTATATATTCTGTCTTTTTTTCCTGTTAATCCCTGGGAAAATGATTGGGTACATTCTTTAAGAAAGCCCTGCTGGTATATACTTAGTATGGTGTTAGGTAGAGGTGATGTAGAATATATCAATGTTTATCATATAAGTTCTTAAACTAGGATACATGGTGTTTAATATAACCCAGGCATGGGTAAACTTCTTACTACACTCAAAGTATCTCAAAAACTAAGACCAAAGTCCACTAAATTTTAGTGTCACCTTTCATCAATATCAATAGTCAAGATTCAGATACTAAAAGTCATCAAATTTGATAATATATATAACTCATCTTTACCCCCCACCCATTCGCATCCCTACCCCCGAGATGAAAGGTGCAATCACGACTTCAGTACAATACCTAAACATTGCTATATCGCTCGTTTACCCCTGCCGAGATACGAGTGATATAAAAACGTAATTCGCCACCTGCACATGCACACCCACGCAATGACCCTCACCCTCAGACTACCTATAACAAAACCGTGCTGTGACACATTAGACGGAGTAAGAGAAATATCAGTAACAGACCGACCAGTGACACGCAGAGAAGACACACAGTGAGACGAGTACCAGAGGGGACACACAGTGAGACGAGTTCCAGAGAGGACACACAGTCAGATGAGTACCAGAGAGGACACAGCGAGACGAGTTCCAGAGAGGACACACAGTCAGACGAATACCAGAGAGGACACACAGTGAGACGAGTTCCAGAGAGGACACACAGTCAGACGAGTACCAGAGAGGACACACAGTGAGACGAGTTCCAGAGAGGACACACAGTCAAATGAGTACCAGAGTGGACACACAGTCAGACGAGTACCAGAGTGGACACGGAGAGCATATGAGTGCAATAACAGTTTATAGTTGGTTGTTGGAGAAAGACAGGTCTGTTTATGCAGCGAGTTCGTTTACGGCACGTCATTACAACACGTAAATCTGTTCAACTGAATTAGTTGTACGCATAATACATTTTTTCACCTGGACTATTATTAACTCTACATTGTACTATTTGTAGACTGCGAATACATCTTGGATTATTCAACTAACGAACCCTCGTGTCCTTGAGTGCCTACCTAGAGATATTGACAGTCGTAACAATTTCAATTACCATCAAACATTACTGAAATGCTCAGTACCGAAATACAACAACGTTTACCATCAACATCTGACAAATAGACCATCAAAAACTTACGTGAGAGACTACAATAACATTACGTGAGAGACTACCAAAACATTTCGTGAGCTACTACCAAAGCATTACATGAGCTACTACCAAAACATTACATGAGCTACTACCAAAACGTTACATCAGCTATTAATTATATACGTGATGGTAAAGTTATGAGATTGGAAGGCACTCAGTTAGCAAAATTGGACGTGACTGTCAAAATGATGACAAAGATATGGCCAGACTAATTGAGAAAGAAGAAAAAGACAGAGCAATGCAGATTGAGAAAGAAGACAAAGACAGAGCAATGCAGACTGAGAAAGAAGACAAAGACAGAAAACGACAGGCTGATAAAGAAGAACTTGACAGAAGACAAGAATTTACATTAAAAATGGCGGAAATAGAAGCCATAAACAAAGTCAAAATGGACATAGAAAAGACAGATTTTAAAACACCAATAATAAATGTCCCTAGACATAAAATACGTATGTTGCAAATGTTTTGCTATTATGGAGACTCAATTTGAATTAAGTAATGTGGATAGATCTGAATGGATTGTTTACCTGTATGAATCAGACAACAAGAAGCTCAGGCAGCCCTCAACAACATTAAAGGTGAAGATGCAAAAAACTATGACATAGTCAAGAAATATTTATTACAACACTACAATAAGACAGAAGAGCATAATAGAAATCAATTTCACAATACTATAATGAGTCCTAATGAACATCCACAAGCATTCATTACTACTTGTGAGTCACATTTAATAAAATGGATAAAGATGTCAGGTATAAATGAAGGAAATGCTAGACAGATCAGTGAATTACTCTTGGTTGATGAAGTTCTTACTCAAAGTAGTCCTTAATCGTACAGCTATATTAAACAACATAAGGTACATACAAAACAGCAACTAATAAATGCCATGTCAGATTTTAAAGATAGCAATAATGGCATCCCTTCATTTTGTCAGGAACAAAAAAATGTCAATGCTATACAAACAAACCAACGAAGATTCACTAGTCTACCCGCCAGATCTCCTAGAATATGTTATATATGTCGTCAGCCTGGACATATACAGTATTACTGCAAATACAGAAGGAATTATAATCGTAGATCAAATCACAACAGATATAGATATCAATACAATGATTACCGAATGAGACAAATATCACAGTAACAACAGACAATCGCCTAATGTCAGCCCACAAAGAAACCGCACAGAGAGAGATCGAAATCCAAATAGACAACTTTGTAATGAAAACACTGTAGCCACAATTTCGGACATGTAATTTAATATTTTATCCCTGAACATTCCTAAAGAAAAGAGACCAAATGATATAACTGATAAACTCAAGGGACATAAAACAAGCTCGAACCTTGCTTTTTTTAAAAATAGAGACAAGTATGAATTACTAACAAATTAATAACATAATTAGTAACAAAACCGCATGTCGCCAATTGAGTACGGTCATATGAATGTCATGACAAGATTCAAGCCACTGATAAGGAGAACAACATAAATAAAGAAGTTATTAAACATAACATCAACCCTCTACAATTATGGCTATGAGAAAGATGAATTCATAAAATTGCAAAAGAAGACACTTGGGTTATTCCATGTCAACTCAACCAGTGGTGTTCACTTGACCCTCTCAGATCTTCCTGAAATTTTCATGGCTTACGGTACATTCAAAGTTGAGTAATTCCTGAAAATTTTAGGCCCTTTGGTCAAAAACTTTCCGAGATATGATTTTTTAAAAGTTTTAAGGTGGTCCATGGGCCATTTAAGGTTTCTGCTAGTTGTTTTTTTCTATCTTTTTTTATTTTTTAAGCTACACTAGCCATTTTTGGCACATGCATACAATATACCAATTAATGAACAAAGAAATAAAAAAATATATAAAAAATGTATTTACAAATGTATTTTTCGACTTTTTTTAAAGTGTGTAAATTTAAAGACATATTTTCAAAAATTTTTAAAGAACCAATTTTTAAAATCTATTGTAAATATAATAAAATAACTTTTGCACAAATGTTAATGAGTGTGTTTCAAAAATGTAAAACGTCCAATTTTTTTTTGAAATATGAAATAGAATTTTTTTCATAATTTTTATTCTTACCTACCTCCCCCTCCTTCGAAAAATTAATACTTGTTTGTTGTTGATGAGATAAGTACTTGGTGTTAGATTAGATCGTGGAAATGCTATATGCAGTTTGTACTGTGTTGATGGATTCTTATATTAATCTTTATTATTACTCGTTATCTAGTTTGTGAGTGAATGGTGGAAAGCAAAGATCATGACAATTCAAGGTTATGATAACTACCAAAATATTACATGAGCTACTATTAAAACATTATGCCGTGCATTCTCTAATTTAACACAATAACTGAGCATTAAATTTCATTTAATTCATACCAAAAACCAATTTATCATAGTAGCAAACATAAATTATAGATATTACAAAGTACTGACCAATCTAGCACCAAGTACTGACTAATATAGCCCCTAGTACTGACTAGTCTATCACCAAGTACTGACTAATCTCGATCCATGTACTGACCAATCTAGCACCAAGTACTGATCATAGCCCCTAGTACTGACTAGTTCATCACCAAGTACTGACTAATCCGATCCATAAATGACTGTAATCTAGCTCCAAGTACTGACCAATCTAGCACCAAGTACTGACCAATTCTAGCACCAAGTACTGACTATATAAAACTGAGTAATTACTAATATATTTCCAAATGATAGGTCGCTGTAAATACCAATGAAAGCCTACACCAATCCCGTTGTCAAAAAATCAATTACCACATACAGTAGAAATTACTTGACCTTACAGTTTAATAAGATTGACGTTTGACAGGCTGAGTTCTATAACGTGCGTCATAATAGAATTATAAATTGGATTTTATTTATTGTTTGAACAATAATTTGGAGGTTATTTTTAATGCTGACAATGGCTTTAATAAAACCAATCATTAGCCGTAAAAAAAAGGGTTTATTCACCGGCATATTGTAGAACCTACATGATCTAATGACGCCATATCCTTTCACCACCATAACCTGCATCGCAATTTCCAGTACTACCCTTAACTCAGCACTAACATAACCTAGCCACTTATTCATTCCTAAAAGATTCAATAAAAATAATAGTAAAAGTAGTAGTATTACTTTTAAAGCTAAAACAATAGAAAGAAATTCATTGATTTAATTTAATTCTACTTTATCATACTTGTTCAGTCACATCTTCATATTCACTTATGAGGGACACAGTGCATTTGCTTGCATGAGTTTTGGCTAACAGAGCAACGAAGTTAAACAGGTGTATGTATGAAGATAGATCAAGTTGTGGTACTTTTACAGGCGTTGAATTAATACACTCAAAGGCGTACATTGCTATGAATATATTCAAATATATTTATATCCCTCTTCATTTTTCTATTTATCAAAGGTTAATAGAAAATGTTCAGTTATCGATGTTTTATGTCAGAGTTTCTCAAAGTGTGGGTCGTAATCACATTTAAAGTCACCAAACATTATATCTAGTAGTTAGAACTGAACAGGCCAATCAATGGAGATTGAGCACCGCGACACTAGTGAAATATGATTTTTTTACTTTTAGTCTTTGTAACCTACTCAGGGCCAGATTTACAGTCTAAACTCACACCGACTTCGTTCAGTTTAAACTCACACCGACTTTGTTCAGTCTAAACTCACACCAACTTCGTTCACTCTAAACTCACACCAACTTCGTTCACTCTAAACTCACACCAACTTCGTTCAGTCTAAACTCACACCAACTTCGTTCACTCTAAACTCACACCAACTTCGTTCAGTCAAACTAATACCACCTTCGTTCACTCTAAACTAACACCAACTTCCTTCAGTCTAAACTAACACCAACTTCGTTCACTTCTAAGCTCACACCAACTCGTTCACTCTAAACTCACACCAACTTCGTTCAGTCTAAACGCACACCAATTTCGTTCAGTCTAAACTCACACCAACTTCGTTCACTCGAAAATCACATCAACTTCGTTCATTCTAAACTAACCCCAACTTCGATGAGTCTAGCATAAACTTCTTCCAATGTATAGAATAATATCCTAAAAAATTTCAAAAGTTAAAAAAACTTTTTTAAATGACAAATACCAAAACACAACAACATATACCATCAATATCTTAAAGCTAAGCCATTTAACTTAACAAGAACTACTTCTTAAACAAAGTATCTAGTTCCGAATGGTACTTAGATGCCAATCCCACCTAATCATTGCACCAAATACCAACACACCTAATAATGAACACCACCAAAACTATATCAATACCTACCAGCAAATTTGTCATTACTATAGTACCAAACAGCCCCGTAGCGTGAAAATTCTACAGCAGGGGCCAGGCTTACCACAGCAATCGCCATGCAATAGCAGGGAGGCAGGTAATACATTTTACTAAGTAGAGCAAATAAGCAGGGGGGCAGACAAAGTGGAGGAGGGGGCGGCCCCTCCCGCACGCTACGGGCCTGGTACCATATACCAATCAATCACACTCCCATTATAACCAAAGATCATTATCTGTCAATCTATTCCCACATACACGTATATTAAATTTCAATTCTCTTTGACAGGTTGATTTTTTATCGCTATTCAATAATATCATAATAAATACCAAACTAATATCATAATGCATAATATAGGAACATTAAAAATAAAATTGAAAATTATTTTAAAAGCTTTCTTAAACTGAAGTTGACTGAAACATAACCCCCCCAACACCCCGATCATGGCCGAGTTTAACAGGTGCTGAGCCTAAAATGAGATTAAGAATTTACGCTTAGGGTGGGATGGGGGAGGGTGGGCGTAATGGCCGTGTCGAATACAACACTCTTTATACAATGACTTTGTTTTAGGTGTGTGCCAGTGTTCAGCTATGCCCAAGGTGGTAAAAGTATTGTAAGATGCCCAAGATTAGTAGGAGCGACCGATAATCGGATCGCTATCGGTATCGGACCGATATTGGCACTATCGGTTAATATCGGATCGGCCGATTGTTGTAGGGAGCGACCGATAGTCGAACCGATATTGGCACTATGGGTTAACTGTCGGACCGGCCGTTTTTTGGCTGCCGATACATTGTTTTTTTTTCACAACAGAGTTGCAGAAAAAAAATCAGTAAATAACCCAATTCTATAACCAGATCAGACAAGATATAAAAAAAGGAAAAAAGAAAACCTGTACACAGAAATTGTCACGTCTTCCTCAGAGATATGACCTTGAAACAATAGGATTGGCTTAATTTAATGTATGACCTTGAATGATACAATTAGTGAACATCTGTGTGTATTTTTTGTTGACAGTTGGGGGAGGGGGGAAACAAGACTTACGTGTGGGCGAAATATGGCAGGGAAGGGGTAAGCATGGGTTGACATACGTCATGAGCTGTAGCATAGAGAGAGACACGTGTTTGGCATTGTTGTTGATTAAAAAATATCCGTATCTGGGGGGTGTTACAAAATATGTGAACTTGGCTTGAAATACGTCATAGCACGATAATAACACGTGTTTGGCATTGTTGTTGCTTAAGGGGCTGTCCATTAATTACGTCAACAAAATAGGGGGAGGGGGGTCGAAAATTTTTGACAATTGTTGACAAGGGGGAGGGGGAGGGAGGTCAAGAAAAGTTGACGTCAACAATGTTACTTTTCTAAATTGAATATAATTAATTAATAAATAGGAAAATTAAGCAGCGTTTATAGTTTTGTGTTACACACTCGCTTAACATTCAGTATTTTAATTAAACTAACTATATTCCTACTAATTTTGCCACATAAACATTTTGGAAGCCACCTTTTTTAGGGGGTAATCAAATGTTTACGTAATTTTATAGGGGGTCTCTGGAAGTTTGACATGTTGTTGACAGTGGGGAGGTAAAAATCGCCAAAAATTTGTTGACATAAATAATGGACAGCCCCAAAAGAAAATATCGGTATCAGTATCGGTAAAAATGCTGGGGAAAATATCGGTATCGGACTATCGGTAAAAAGGCATATCGGTCGCTCCCTAAAGATTAGATGGTAAACAAACCCTGGATAGCTTAGGTGGTCAGCTTAGGTGGTCAGCTTAGATGGTCAGCTTAGGTGGTCAGCGGTAGTGGTGGTCGGCTGTATGATTTGACATGCGGCCCACACTCGTCACTTGCAGTGAATTCTAAATGACGCAGTCATTTTGATGAGAAAACGTGCAGCTTACGGAATATAATATAATAGCGATTTGGGCGCTGCGTTAAATCGAAAGTAAAGAATTAATATAACAGTATTCCAGTTTAGAATACAATCATGAAAAAAGCAATTAAGCCTGTTCCATTCTGGACACAGGACGTGTTAGCGCATTTTCGTGTTATGTATCAGTACGTTTGTTAGCTTTCAGTAAATATTTGTAAATTTTGGAAATGTTTATAAATTCAATTGTAATGCATATATCTGTAAAAAAATTTATAAAGACGTTTCTTTATATTTGAAAAAAAAAATTATTGTCTCTTAAATCTAACTACAAGTGGTTTGTGGTTACTGAAATAGGACTCATAATTGAAAACATTCGAAATTATAGTCATTTAATTGTCCGAAAACTCCGTCAATTGTTGCATAGCTCTGATACTTTCAATTAAACTCAGAACACAAGCTTACTATTTCATTTGATGAGTTTCTTAATAAATCTTGGTGAAACTACGTGCTGCAGTATTTCGCACCAAATGAATGGGTTATTGAACGTACAATGTGTATATATAATATATAAGCCACTTAGGAGCCATGAAGCCCGGCCCTCAGAGGTTCTGTCGCGAAATGAACTTTTGATGTACACATGGCAGGCCAAGACCTACAAAATGATATATACATCATGGGTCTAGGACTTATAGATGTTGAGATATAGCGCTCCTTTATTAATATAGCTTATATAGTAAAAAACGGTACTAAGCCCCCTTTTACGGCCCTGAGAGGTCAGATCGCAAAATGGAAAAGTCATTTCTTGGCAGGCCAAGACCTACAAAATGATATATACATCATGGGTCTAGGACTTATAGTTGTTGAGATCTAGGTGATGACAGACAGACAGACAGACAGACAGACAGACAAAACGGGGACAATAGAGCATTTTTTTCGAAAATGCTCTAAAATCGGATCTGCACGAAACCAACAATAACCTAGCATACCGATCAAGCCTAATGGGATATAACTCTATGCAAAGGTTTTGCAGGGTACGGCTGGTATTTATATAAGAGTTGTTTTTTTTTATTTATTTAATTTCAATTGTGACGGTATTATCAACCCTCTGGAAGTTGGTTAGTATGATTGTCTATATTTTAAACATTAGCACAGACTAAATTTTCAAGATTTAAAGTGGTGCGCACGCAAGCGGCTGATAAATAAATGTAAGCTAGGCCCCCAGCTCGTTTCTTCCCCAATCAATCAAATAACTAAACAAATACATTTACCTCGTGTAAAAATATAGCCTTCAGATTGGTTTAAAGCGTTCAACAGGGTATATTGCTTTCTAGCTGGGTTTATTCCATTCAGATGGGCTTATAGAGTTATGATGGGTTTATCGTGTTCAGTTGGGTTTATGGCGTTCGGCAGGGTTTAACTACGAAAATGAGATTGCTTGTATTTTTTTTAAATCTCATTTACAGGTCAAACATAGGTCATGTCATCACAATGTGGAACCCATTTACAGTTCAAACATAGGTCATGTCATCACTATGTGGAACCCATTTACAGGTCAAACATAGGTCATGTCATCACCAGGAACCCATTTACAGGTCAAACATAGGTCATGTCATCACTATGTGGAACCCATTTACAGGTCAAACATAGGTCATGAAATCACTATGTGGAACCCATTTACAGGTCGTTCATAGGTCATGTCATCACTATGTGGAACCCATTTACAGTCAAACATAGGTCATGTCATCACTATGTGGAACCATTTACTGGTCAAACATAGGTCATGTCATCACTATGTCGAACCCATTTACAGGTCAAACATAGGTCATGACATCACTATGTGGAACCCATTTACAGGTCAAACATAGGTCATGTCACACTATGTGGAACCCATTTACTGGTCAAACATAGGTCATGTCATCACTATGTGGAACCCATTTACAGGTCAAACATAGGTCATGAAATCACTATGTGGAACCCATTTACAGGTCAAACATAGATCATGTCATCACTATGTGGAACCCATTTACAGGTCAAACATAGGTCATGTCATCACTATGTGGAACCCATTTACTGGTCAAACATAGGTCATGTCATCACTATGTCGAACCCATTTACAGGTTAAACATAGGTCATGTCATCACTATGTGGAACCCATTTACAGGTCAAACATAGGTCATGTCATCACTATGTGGAACCCATTTACAGGTCAAACATAGGTCATGAAATCACTATGTGGAACCCATTTACAGGTCAAACATAGGTCATGTCATCACTATGTGGAACCCATTTACAGGTCAAACATAGGTCATGTCATCACTATGTGGAACCCATTTAATGGTCAAACATAGGTCATGTCATCACTATGTGGAACCCATTTACAGGTCAAACATAGGTCATGAAATCACTATGGAACCATTTACAGGTCAAACATAGGTCATGTCATCACTATGTGGAACCCATTTACTGTCAAACATAGGTCATGTCATCACAATGTGGAACCTATTTACAGGTCAAACATAGGTCATGACATCACTATGTGGAACCCATTTACAGGTCAAACATAGGTCATGTCATCACTATGTGGAACCCATTTACAGGTCAAACATAGGTCATGTCATCACTATGTGGAACCCATTTACAGGTCAAACATAGGTCATGTCATCACTATGTGGAGCCCATTTACATGTCAAACATAGGTCATGTCATCACTATGTGGAACCCATTAAATTGTAAGAAAGTTTTTATTTGTCTCAATCCCATAGTTCCGTGAAATGTATAGTCTGGCTATATCCATTTTTAAACTTTACAGTTTAGTAAGTAAACATTTTTTTATTCCAATTAAAAAATGCATAGTATACAACCCAAATAGTTCATAAGAGAACGGTTTAAATTGTTTATTTATTTTCTTAAACATATTGTTTTTATTTTTTGTTTTAAAAGAAATCTTAACGATAAAACAAAACATTGTTTTCATCAAAGTAAGGCATGACATGATTAAAGTTTTACGAAAAAAAATATCTTAATAAATGCAGTTGATCGTGTAGAGTGAGATTATAGAGATCAAACTTTATATGCCAACTTAAAGATGTAGAAGAGTTAAATCTGGAATTCATGTTACAGTGTTATCTGTAATTTTACGTATTTTCATTTCAACCGACGACAACGTACTATAATCTGTAGAGACTTTCCCAAATGACAGATGCGCCAAAGGTACCAGCCTTGTGAAAGTGACCGTTGAGGCTGACGAAATGACAGTTTCGGAACCACCAACCTGTTGTATGTATTGGCCCAGCACAGAAACCGTTCGATAGGTCGTTGTCGCTGTCTGGTGTGCTGAACTTCATGCCGCTGTGAGGGATAAACTCATCTTTGACGTTCCCAGTGAAGTTATTCAGGTGAAGTTTGTACTTGTCTGATTCGCTGTCGATGTAAAACTCTCTGTACTCGGCAAAATATCTGACCGACCGAAACTCCATATCAATTCGTAGTTCATACACTGACCCTGAAAAGAAAGAATAAATTGTTTCATAGATCTTACAAGACAGCAGCCAGAAAATGAAAGAACATTAAGAAACTCTGAGAACTAACACCCGTGTGTCACCCACCTCACTCCCTTACATAAAATACCCATCTTGGAAGAAAAACATAATAATTTTGCAAAATCGACGGACCCCTTCCCCCAGCCACTAGACTCGGAGACACTGACAAATGTTTGGTTTGCAACCCTCACTCCACCCCATCTCTCACACACAGTCTTACGGTGACCCTGGATAGGTATAAATAATAATTAAGAGGATAAAGCAGATCCTTTTCTTACGTTTACGGAGGCAATTGTCTAAAATACATTAGGAAAATTCCTAGAACGATACATTAAAAAGATTCAAGGCAAAGATACTTTTAGAGGATTCTATGTAAAGATATATGAAGAGGATTCTAGGCCAGGCTCGGCAACCTGCAGCTCTTCGATGGCCACAAAGTGCGATGGCTTTCTATGGATAATGTATTGAAACGTTTTGCTTCATGCTTGAGTAATATAAAAAAATATAAATTGAAAATGCATTGTCCATCCTGAATCCGATCCGAAGGAGACAAATCGCTGCAAAAGTTCAAATTCATGGTGGATATCACAAAGAAACTAAATGATCTAAATATAAAACTGCAAGGAAAAGAAAAACCAACCTAGGCCTTGCTTGAAGAAATGGTTGTTTCGAAAAAAATATTACTTTCTATAGAATGATAAATTAAATCATTTCAAAAATCAGAGGTACTTAGTGTTGTACAAGACTAGCAAGTCCAGTAACCATATTTGGAATCAATTTACCGAGGAATTCAACAAATATTACGTTATAATATATCATCGTATAAAGCACCAAAGAATAGAAATTATACAAAGCGCCTTGGTCTAAAAAACCATTGAAACGAATTACTTTAGTATGACTATAAACAAAATGAAGAATAGATTCGCTGAGGAATTCGAGCAATTCAAAACAAATTAAATTATCTCAATTCTCTCAATACAATTAAGATAAACATTGTGTCTTTTTGAATTGATGCCGGTTGGCTTCAAATGCAATAGCTGGATTTGAGAAAAGCAAACACTTGTGGAGGGCAAATTCACAGAACTCAAGAGAAAGTTAGAAGAATAGGAGGTCCAGAAAAGCAAGCGTGTTGCGCTGCCTATGTGGACAGATCTAACAGAATATAGATATGTTTGGCACTCATATTTCTCGCACGGAAAAGTCTTCCACAGTACAGTGAGGTGAAAAAGTTGGCATTTGGGGTTTGAAGATATTTGGGTCAACATATTGTAAGCCAACGTTCCTTACATAAATGTAATTCAATTACAAGCAACAAGCCAACTAACAAACATAAATCTAGAGGCGAACTTTAAACTGAAAATAAAAAGTTATGAACAATATTTGATCATTCCAAAAAGCATGCAAGGCCAATGCTTCCATTAATGTAACTATTGTTGCGATATATGAAAATCATGTATTTAAAGCTTAAATAGTTTTGCGAATAAATATTATTTCGTATTTAAAACCATTTATCATAAATCAAAAATTAAATGTACATACTCTAATCTATTAAACCTATTAAATACTATAATATTGAAACAACAATTTTAGTGGCTCTTTAAAAATTGAGAAAATGTAAATTATATTTTTGGCTCTTTCGTCTAAAAGTTTGCCGACCTTATTTAAGGCAAAGATACATTTAAAGGATTTTGACAAAGATAAATTTGAAGGATTCGTGCAAAGATACTTTTGAAGGATTTTGGGCAAATATACATTTGAAGAGTTCTGGGCAGAGATACATTTGGAGGACTCTAGGTAAAGATATACAGTCCCATGCAAGAGTGAAGATAAGCATGCGTATAATTAGCCAATTCATAGGAACAGCTCTTTGAATATAGGCACAAGAATTGCATACAACTTAATGCTGCAATTTATTTTTGGGTATTTTATAACTGTAATGAAGATTTAAAAACACTAGATTTAAATGGATGGACTGACCGTTGAAGCAAGTAAATATTCTCGTTTCCCAGCCAGTAGTCGTCACAGACTGCACCAAAGCCATGTTTGTATTCCTGCCAGGTTCTGTTGAAGTAAGTGTTCTGTAAACTCGTCTCTGTGTATACACAATATCACATTTTTAGTAGAGTCATAACAGGGTAATGCAACTAGACAAAGGCCTCGTATAAGTTATCTGTTGTGAGGTGTTCAGGTAGAATTTATATGGATGAAATAGTTAACGGTATAATGCTTACATATATATATATATATATATATATATATATATATATATATATACATATATTGAGGCAGACTCGCCAGATGATTTATATAATCTCACCAAATATGTGACGTCAGCTTTTATATGTGCTAAGTATGTTACGTTTACTTTTTCTGATAATATATAAAGCACAACTCAGAGCAGTGCACAATACAACAAATAATTTAAACAACTATAATACAACTTTGCTGGTATAACGATTCCTCAGCTTGTTCTATTATAACAAACTACTTAGATCTACCTATGTCTACACTAAGCCTGTCAGCACTATACTCATATTCTCTATCTACTCTCTACTTATTCTCTAGTCACTTAATATTAACGTGTTCGAACTTACCTTTATAAAGGTCAGGGGGATAGAGGGTGATCACGTGTGTTATGCATGTCTCATTACGACAACAAAGTAAGTTGGGAGATTGCCTTGACCATGTTTTTGGATTAATTAACATGGTCAACTAAGATGGGAGGGGAAAGTTTCACCTGTCGATGTAGAGAGAAGGGGCGGAGAAGGTGGGAGTAAACTCTAAAACGTTACATGAGGCAACTAGACATATGGCCACATACAAAGTGTCTGTTTTATATCTGCGAAAGATATATTTTGCAAGAAATCCAGCACTTGTGATTATGAGCAATGTGATGTTGCAAGTCAAATAGCGCAGTAGGGGTAACGTTTGTTTGCAAGATATCTAGCATGTTAACTGCAAAGAATTTGATGTACGACAGCTCGCATGAGAGATTAAGTGCACAATGTCATGAGGATAAACATCCAAATATCCACCTGGATAACTATCCATCCACCACCGTTCGTCTTTGTGTCACACATGAAATTCATGCAGTAAGTTCTGGAGTAAATATTTGCATATCCCTCAACAGACGCTTTCCGGAGTGCACTCCCAAATCTGTATATAACATATACATATATATATATAGATAGATAGATAGATAGATAGATATATTGTGTTTTCATAAACTCAGTCTTTAAATAATCTTTATATAGTGTTTACATAAATATTTCTTATACAGTGTTTACCTAGAAATTACTTATATTGTGGCTACTTAGACATTACTTATAAGTGTTTAACTAGACATTAATTGTATAGTGTTTACCTAGATATTACTTATATAGTATTAACTAGCTATTACTTATACAGTGTTTACTAGAATTTACTTACATAGTGGTTACTTAGACATTACTTATATAGTGTTTACCTAAACATTACTCATATAGTGTTTACCTAAACATTTTCATGTAGTATTTACCTAGATATTACTTATGTAGTGTTTATGTAACTCAAATTGTTTTAAAACGACATGTATAATGTAACATAATTGAACATGTTAGACAATTACTTTTATTTTTAAATTGAATTGCTTTAACCAACGGGAATAGTCATAGATTTAGCGATAAAATGGCATGGACTAAATCAGCAAAAGAAATAATAGACAAAGAGGTAAATAGTTATACAAACAATACAACTAGTTGATACAATAACAGTTTTGTGATGTAATAAGAAAAAATCCTATCTTTTAACATCATTGGTCAAATAAGATCACCAATGACTGAACTCCATATGATTCTAAAAGTTCATCCCTATTAATTATTAGTTTCTACTTATAGTTAAAACGTAAATAAAATAAAGCCACAACCTCAGCTATTGGACACAGATGATCACCTAACGGTCGTGTGTCTGAAATAAATTAATGATGTTTACATATCAACAAACTTGAAGCAATAGCATTGTATTCGTAGAAAAAAACTTATAGGTATTAATTACATATAGGTGATTAAGAAGTTCAATTAACCCTAAAGGACCATCGAGACCGATGAAGTGTAGAACCACGGTACAAAAAGGGATTTTGTGGTTAGCACAACGCCTAAAACTTCCCCAACATAAGTCAGGTAAATATTTAAAGCTGGGCGGACGTGTGGGACTAGAAACCTGGATAATTTAACTCAGTTCTCACCACGTATGTGTGTGTTAAATCCGTGCAAGGATGGCATGAAATCAGTAAGAACTCAGTTATCACCACGGATGTGTGTGTGAAATCCGTGTAAAGATAACATGAAATCTGTAAGAACTCAGTTATCACCACGTATATGTGTAAAATCCGTGTAAGGATGACATGAAATCTGTAAGAACTGAGTTCTCACCACGTATGTGTGTGTGAAATCGTAAGGATGACATGAAATATGTAAGAACTCAGTTCTCACCACGTATGTGTGTATGAAATCCGTGTAAGGATGACATGAAATCTGTAAGAACTCAGTTATCACCACGTATGTGTGTGTGTGAAATCCGTGTAAGGATGACACGAAATCTGTAAGAACTCAGTTATCACCACGTAATGTGTGTGAAATCCGTGTAAGGATGACATAAAATCTGTAAGAACCCTTAAAATATAAACCACTACTTGGCACAGTTTTTATGGTTCCCATCTTCATCCTCCTTCAGAGCCGATAGTGCAATAACCATGGAGGCACCACAGGAAATATAGCAGGGACTTAAACCATGACATGAAATATCCATTGGTCCTCACCGGAGATCGAATCTCGGACTTTCAGGTCGACAGTAAAATTCTACACACACTCGGCCGGCTCTTGTTGTGTCTGTGTTTACATTTATTTTGTTTTGCAGCTCCCAATAAATCAGTTGTTTGGTTTTTTATATTTAATCATTAAAATATTTTTAATTAAGTTTTAATAAATTGAATATTGCATGTCTCTTTAAAATAGTGATGACCACTCCAGAGTCAGTATCGACACACTTTTATCCCTAAAATACTCGATTCCTATCCAGGACGTCATAGTTTCATAACAAAAGTCAAATAAAAGCAAATAATTTCTCTCTTTTCCTTTCATCAATAATTAGTGGACAATGATGTGCAACTATAATTGGTTGGTTTAAATATTCTACTTAAGATTAAGATTTTTTTTTCCAAGAAAAGTTTTTTTTTTTTTTACCAGGATCGACCAGATATATAGAAAACTGATACAAAATAAGTTTTTACATTAAACCTGTGAAATATTCATATGTACATATTATTTAATGTTTGAACCAATTTAAAAACAAAATTTTATCAGTACTTTTTAGTCAGTATATGGAATTCATTAATTACACTATCCATTATAACATGCAGTAATTTGATCATTTTAATTTTAAAAACGAGCTTTTCACATAAAGCTCAACACGAAAAAACTTTAGTAAGCGAGCTTTAGAACACAGTGTAGACGAATGACGTCATGAATTGTAAATGAGATCGAAAATTATGTTGAATAGTTCTTAAGTTTAAACCGATTACGATACCGGCGAAAATGGCCGATTATTTATATTCTAGAATTGTGTAGCTAAAATATCCATGTTTTTGTTTAAAAAAAGAAATCTGCGAGTCTCCTTAACAAAATGCCCCCCACAATCCCTGCCCACTGCCGCATACCTTGAGAGTAAAGATTAAGTCACTAAATAAATACCTGGCGTAAGACTGGCCAGTACACCAAGGAACAGCGCACAGGAACCATGATAAATGTTCATGATTATGTGATGATAATTTCTCGCGTTTTTCTTCATTTAAAATTGCCTAACCAACTAACAATGTCGTATGCATAATATATAATGATCAACCAAATTGTTGGCAGTTTTATATTTAATGTCGTAAAATATTTGATAGAGCTGTTGTTTTTTATTTTTTTATTATTTTCATTCAATTGTATGCTCAGTCAGGTAAGTGCATACAGAGTAATTAAATGCTGAGTGAAGAAAATAAACGGTTAAAACATTAGGAGAGGGGTGTCACATGCCATCTACATTTTCCAGACATTACTGCTTGTTCAGGTATATCAACCCAACTATCATGACCTTTAAAATAACTATGCACCAATTCCCCACCCTTTCCGGGCTTAACAAATTGTTTGTACCCGTTCAACTCAGACTCTACAATATGAAATGTAAATTGTGGTAATATCCTTGGTGACGTATGGTCGATTTGAAGCAAACCCCCCATCTCCACTAATTTTCCTTGGGTCTGACCTACGGTGAAACCATGAGATTGTAAGGTCATTGTGAATTTCGCTCCATGTCTCTCGCTGTCCCTATGGAGATAAAACAGTGGCGGTACAGAGACCGTCCAATTAATTATTCATAGAATGTATGAAATAGATAGCTCATCCATTAAGAAACTTTACCTCCTGAGTTTTGAAAAAATTCAAGTAACTAAGTCAAATCAATCCTTGGCCCTTTAGGAAAAAATGCTTGGGCTGGTACATTCATTAAAAGTCATGTTGGTATATATTTAGTATTATGTAAGGTAGAGTGATGTACATCAATGTTGCCGTTTGGCTTTCACAACCTTACCTGCCGTATGAAAAGTGTAGGGTGCTAGGTTACCTCGGCACTATACATATGTCTGATCCATGGTCACTAGGAGACATCTTACTCGGCCGGCCAGTTGGTTGACGGATCATGTATATAAAGTAAAATACAGTAAATGTTTCTGATATTTTTGTATTGTTTATGCCGCCATCTTGTCAGACAGACAATATCTGTGTGACAAACACATCTCGTATGACAGACACGGGATTTCATGACAGACACGGGATTGCATACATAGCAGGAAAGGATTTTTTTGTATTATAGAAACTGTAACCGACACCTGTATTCAGCACTCTCCGACACAGCCCCGTAGCGTGAAAATTTTACAGCAGAGGCCGTTTGGCGTCTGGGGTGGGGGAGGGGGGTGTGAAAAAGCAAATTAAAAAGCCTGTCCCATGTGAACATTTTTGGAGGGGGGTCTGTGAAGTTCATTCATTTAGTCTGAAAGCATGTGTTTTGTAAGGGATATTTCAAAATTTCATGAACATTATATTACACAGCTCAACAAAAAATTTTTTGCGAGTTGCCAAGAATGTTTGAATGAATTTATAGCAATTCATGGGTGCTGATTTCAAAACTGCCACTGCTTTTGCTGAATTGGCTCTAGTTTCTGAGATATTGGACACCCTTGAAAATATGATTGTACCTTTGTGTAAAACAAATGCAATAAGTTTGGTGTCTGTTGTTTAATTTAACTATACCAAGTTATAACTTTGTTTAGTTTTTTCTCTTTTATAGCTGCTTTCTACAGACATCATGAGTTCATCACGAAGATGCTGCAAACATAATCCGAATGTATTCTGTTACATCTGTGGAGAATACATGATTGAAAAGCAAAGAAATATAATCGAATTTGTGCAGCAGGCATATTTGGCTTATTTCGGTGAGAAGCTGGGAGACCAAGACAGTCTTGGGCTCCCCATAAGGTCTGCAAAAACTGTGGAGAGCCTACGGCAGTGGACAAATGATGAGAAAAAAGTCTAAGTTTCGGTGTACCAATGGTATGGCGAGAGCCGAAAGACCATTTTGGTGATTGCTATTTTTGTATTGTGAATGTTAAAGGCTTCAATCGCCACAAGAAATCTAAGTGAGATTATCCTGATCTTGAATCTGCAAGGAGACCAATTCCACATAGCAGTGAAGTTCCTATACCAGTGTTTAGTGGATTATTAGAGCTTTCACCATCAGACTCCGACGAGGGGCAAGATCTGGAGTTTTTGGCAGGTGAAAAAAGTGGAAGCGATTATGAAGGAAGTTCTTCAACACCTCAACCATTTAGTCAAGAAGAACTCAATGACCTGATACGATACCTAAATATGCCCAAGCAACATCTGAGCTTTTAGCGTCCAGGCTCAATGAAAGAAATTTTCTCAAACAAGAATTTTTAAAATTTTATCGGAAAAGAGAAGAGTTTCTTCTTCCATATTTCAGCCAAGAGGAAGATCTTGTTTACTGTAATGACATCATTGGATTTCTGCTCCAAATGGGACTACAAGACTACTATTCCGAAGACTGGCGTCTTTTTTATAGACAGTTCCATCAGAAGCTTGAAATGTGTTCTGATACACAATGGTAACCGTTACATCTCTTCCTATTGCTCACTCAACAACACTTAAAGAAGAGTATGAGAATATCAAAACAGTATTGCAGAAAGTCCGTTATTATGAGCATCAGTTGTCAATTTGTGTTGATCTAAAAATGGTAAACTTCTTGCTTGGGTAGCAGTCAGGATACACAAAATACCCGTGCTTCATGTGCCTTTGGGATAGCAGGCAAGATCATTGGACAAGAGTGACATGGCCTGCAAGGGAAACCATGACTGTAGGTAAAGAAAAATCATCAACAAGCAACTGGTTGACGAAATAAGATCATTCTCCCACCGCTTCATATCAAATTAGGTTTAACGAAACAATTTGTTAAGGCTTTGGATTTTTGACGGTCCCTCAGATTCGAAAACTCATCAACGATCGAAATTTACAATTTCACGGATCACCTTGAAGCTTCTTCATGGAACAGTTTTGTTTCAGTTGTCAGGAACTTCTTAGGTAATAACAAAGCAGAGAATTACGAAAACTGGTACAAGATATGCTCGCTAACTTCAGAAACATTGGAGCAAATATAAGCATCAAGGTACATTACCTGCACAGTCATTTAGACAAATTTGTAACCTTGGGGACTTCAGTGAGGAACAAGGCGAGAAGTTCCATCAGGATATGAGGGTGATGGAGGAGAGATATCAGGAAGATGGGACATACATATGATGGCTGACTACTGTGGAGCCTCCAGCGCAATGGCCCCAACGAAACACACAAAAGGAAGTCGAGCAAACAGCGATTTGCTAATGCATTACCATAGACAATTAACATATTAATTAATTAACTTATTAGACACTATTGGTTTTCGAAATGAAGATGTTTTCCTCTATAACACTATTACATATTTTTGAACAAATTTCTGCATGACTATGAACAGATTCACTACTATTTGTTAGTATACTAGTTTAACTCATGCAATTCTTGACGATTTTCAAACACGGTGCATACATTATTTAATTAATTTTGATTATCTCGTAAAATAGAGCCAATCTAGCAAAAGCACTTACATTTGCTAAATCAGCATAGTTGACTTTGTATAAAATGATTCAAATATCACTGGCAACGAAATCACTGTTTACCAGTGTTATAGTAAAAATGTTATCATTTATTTTTTGAATTTATTTTATTTAAAAATTCGTTTATGTCAGTTATTTAATTAGTAACAGATTAGTTGAACCATAGCAATTAATTGAACTGTAAAATGATCATTACAATTTTATTAATGTTACAATGGTGTCAATGGTGAATATTAACGTTGCCCTGGGAAAACTAGGTGTCATTTGACACCCCTTCCTAATCAATTTAACTGTTGCATTTTTGCATATGATTAATTAGGTTATATTCACTTAGGTAAAGATATCTGTGTAAAATTACAGCATCTACCTAATGTTCAGACATGACCTACGTTTAATCTGTCAACGCTAAACAACCCACCAAGCCAACCAAATCAACCAAACCAACCAGTAAACCAAACCAAACCAAACATTATTAGGAAAAGTTATGGGTAAATAATTCACCTACCTATTATGTCACCTACCTAATATGCCACCTACTTAATATCCAGAAACGACTTACATTTCATAAGTCACATATTACTTTATACCCGTCAACGTTAGTTAATAGCTTAGGATTATTAGTTTAAACTGTAATTAATTCTCTCAATGTTAAAATCAAAATGAAGCATTAAAAAAATGAGCTATGATAAATAAAAGCAGTGAATAGTAAAAAAAACTGCATTTGGCCATTTTGCAGCACAGGGCATGTTGGTGTGGCACAATACAGCACCCGCGCGCAAGTTCATTTGGCTTTGACTTACTTTCTTTCTTCATTTCTTACTTACACGCTGTCCTTATAAATAGTGATTTACACAATTATTGTATAGCGCTCTACATTCTGTATTTAAATCTTCATGTACAATACAATACTGGAAAAGGAAATTATAGCCTCCACTAATGTAGGCCCTATTTGAATTAAAAAAATTATAAAGTACTTCACTCATAAATGTTACTTTTCTATTCATTCGACATATTGTTAAATTGGTCAATCCAACCCCGATTACATGAAAAGAAGCCGTCTAAATGTGTGCTGGTTTTTTGTTACAATACAATACTGAATAGAAAAATTATAGTCTGTTTTATTTTTTCGTAATAACACTTTTAATACATTAAAGACTAAGTGTAAAGGAAGTTATTTTGTATAAACTGGTTTATAATGAGAACTCAATTCATGTCCATGGTTCATATAATTTGACACGACACAATAAAATATAAACAGAATAAATCCAATATAATTCACAATGACTGACAATCTCCTCAACTCAATGTATAATACTTGTTAACAATGTTCTCAACTGATTAACTAAAACTTCTGAACTGACTTCTAAATTGTCCTCGAAAATTCTCTCTCTGTACTCAAATGAACTCAACTTCTGAACTCAAATGCCTTCACTGACTCGATTGACTCAATAAACTGACTTCCCAACTAAACATCGTCTTTATATAGTTAACTTACATCATACTCGAACATTCCACATCGCTCTGTCTCTCACTCATTTAGACAATACAATTTACAATAAACAACATATTTATATTCTCTACATATCTAGAATCTTGACCCCGTGACCTCGTGTTGACCTGGTTGGCCAAGCTCCAAACATACATACACACACACACACACACACACCTGTGTGCGTAGTACTCATAACTATACCATGACAACTAGTATAATTGATATTTTCTATTTATTGAATTATTAAATTTCTGTAAAAACAATTCAGGATCAATCTTTTTGGTTGCCGGTGATTCATATGCCAAAATAACTAGGTCAACTTTTCTTTGATAAAGCATTGACCTCCTGTATGGTGTAAGAACCTTTCAGAGAACTAAACAAAGCTTCACAAAAATGCTTGTCGAGGCACCAATGGTTAAAGCAGATAAAATTAATCGATACAGGAGAAGGAAAAGCATTTAGATAAAAGTACATAAACTTTGATAACTCATGTAAATCAGCAATTTTTATATCAAGAACTTCGTTATATCAACTCATAAATTGTAACTTTGTCGAATCTGATCTGATTGGTAGAATTGGAATTTTTGTCCTTAATAACATTTGCTGTATCTAGCTGGCACCTTAGCTATTCTATATTTTGTATTCTGAGAGGTCTTATCTTTCAAGTTAATTGCTATCATTGTAAGACTTAGTATTTGAGATTTTTTTAACAAAAATCAAATAAAAGAATTTCCTAATCACTTCTTCAATACGTAATTTCTTAATTGACTCTAGAACTGAATCAATCAGTGCACTGGCACTTAGTAAATCTATTGAATTGGACTGTAACAGATGGTTTGGACTTTCAAATGAGTCAATATTGAGGAAATAAAGTTTCCGTAAATCTAAAATGAAATTTGGAGCAATGATTTAAAAGATAAATAATCGATTCATAATTTAAAATTGTTCGTGTACTAAGATGACTATTATTGCATCAAATAGGCAATCTGATCAATTCTTATTTGACTATTTAACCGTTTAGGGTTGTCAGATCGATGCATCCTTGGCGACTGCAAAAAACAAGCAATGTTTTTTCCGTTTCGGACAAAGGACATTTTAGAGCATTTTCATGTAAGCAATGGCTACGGTTACGATAAATAGAGAGGAAGTAATCATGTTGAATAACTGTTACAAAAATAAATAATGATTTACGCCCCTTGATTAGCTTTATAATTATATTTAAAATATAAGCAAAAACGGTACTTAAAACGCCCCATTTTCGGCCCTCAGAGGTCAGATCGCGAAATGAACCAAAGTGTTTTTTTGGCAGGCCAAGACCTACAAAATGATATATACATCATTGGTTCAGACTCATGGTTGTTGAGATCTAGGGTGATGACGGGCATAATAGAGACAGACAGACAGACAGACAGACAGACAAAACGGTGACAATAGAGCATTTTTTTTCAAAATGCTCTAAAAAACCACTGTCATATAACTAGTTTGGAAGAATAGTAAAAGAAAAAAGTTCATATTTTGTGCTAACATTTTATGACTTTGGCTGATAATTTTGCATGAGTTACTTGCGATAACTTTGTGTGAGTGATCGAGTGGTGTAGAACACTTGAATATCGACCGGAGGGTCCGGGTTCGAATCCCAGTGAGAAACTTGGAACTTTTTTCAGGTCCTGGTGAAATTCCCCAAGTCCACCCAGCTTTAAATGGGTACGTGACTTTAAGTTGGGGAGTAAAGGCAGCTGGACGTTGTGCTAACCACACAATCCCTTCATATGCCGAGGTTATAGAAACAGATGAATTCTACACTTCCTCTGCCCTAATGAGCTCTTAGGGGCTTAAGGGAACTTGACTTTTTTACTGCTCAAACTTTTATTACAAAAACCCACATCACCTTCGGTAAGTCTAAACTCTTCAAACTTCAGTCAGTCTAAACTCATACCAACTTCCTTCAGCTCAACTCTCACAACAAATTATTTCAGTCTAAACCCACAACAACTTTGGTCAGTCTAAACCCACAACAATTTTGGTCAGGCTAGAATAAACTTCTTCCAAAGTATAGAATAAGCTAAAAAGTGTCAAAAGTTTATAAAAATATTTTTTTTTAAAATGACAAATACCAACCAAAACATAGCAACATATACCATCAATATCTTAAACCTATTAAAATTAACAAGGACTACTACTTAAAGTACCTAGTTCCGTATGGAAGCAAATCCCACCTAAACATTGCACCAAGTGCCAACACACATAGAGCGAACACCATAAGCTATATCTACTAAAAAAATTGCACCTACCAGCAAATCCGTCATTATTATAGTACCAAATACCAATCAATCACAACTCCAATAGACACGAAAAACCATTATATGTTGATCGATTCCCACAAACAGATATATTACATTTTTATTCCATATTGTCTGGTTGAAATTTTATCATGCATACTAATATTATAATAAATATCATACTAATATCACAATACATAATAAGAGATCATTAGAAATTAAATTGAAAATTATTTTAAAGGCTCACTTAAATTGAAATTGACTGACTCTATAACCCTCCTCAACCCCACTCATGGCCGAGCTTAAATAACAGGTGCTGAGCCTAAAATGAGATTTAGAGTAGACCCCATGGGGTGGGTGAGGGGGGAGGCGTAATGGCCCCGTCGAATACAACACTTGTTATACAACGACTTTGTTTTTTGGTGTGAGTTTGTGTTCAGCTAAGGTGATAAGCGGTAAGTATCATGATATGCCAAATATTAGATCCTAACAAACCCTGGACAGTCAGAGTGGACAACTTAGGTGGTCAGCAGTGGTGGTCAGCCGATTTGATCTGCGGCTCGCACTCATCACTTGCAGTGAATTTTCTAAATGACGCAGTCATTTGGATGGAAAACGCAGCTTACTGAATATTTTTATAGAGTGGGTTTTTTTGGTGTTTTTAATGTTACTTGTGACGCCGTGATAAGTCTTTTGACGGTTTCATCAACCTCCTGAAGTTGGTTAGTTTGATTGTCTATATAATTGTCATACCTTCAAATCCTGAGCAAGACTAAATTTTTCAAGGTTTTGTGTTGCGCGCGAAAGCGGCTGATAAATCAAGGTAAGCTAGGCTCCCAGATCATTTCATCCCTCAATCAAATAAATAACTAAACAAATGCATTTACCTCGTGTAAAGATATCGTTTTCAGATTGGTTTAAAGCGTTCAACAAGGTTTATCGCGTTCAGATGGGTTTATTGCGTTGTTTTGTTTCTCAATCCCATAGTTCCGTTAAATGTATAGTCTGGCTACATTCACACTATTATTAAACTTCACAGATTAAAGTACAAAATTTAAAAAATTGATAGTATACATTCGACATTGTTCATGATAGAACGGTTTGTTTTGTTTATTTATTTTCTGAAACATATTGTTTATTTTTTTTGTTTTAAAAGAAAACTTCATTGACAAACAAAATACGTTTTCATCAAATTAAGATATGCCGCACAAAAAAAGATATAATTTTTCAAAAAAAAAATAAAAATAAAATTATTGTTATAAATACTGTTGCTCGTATGGAGTTTAGAGAAATCAGACTTTACGTGTCGACTAAAAGATGTAGAAGTGTTAAATCTGGAATTCATGTTACAGTGTTATTTGTTTGTTTTTTTTCGTATTTTCATTTCAACCGATGATAACGTATCATAATCAGTAGTAAGAGTATCCCAAATGACAGATGCGCCAAAAGTACCAGCCTTGTGAAAGTGACCATTGAGGCTGACGTAATGACAATTTCTGAACCACCAACCGCTGTTGTATGTGTTGGGCCCAGCACAGAAACCGTTCGATAGGTCGTTGTCTCTGTCTGGTGTGCTGAACTTCATGTTGTTGTGGTGGTTAAACTCGTTATAGACGTTCCCGGTGAAGTAGTTGAGGTGAAGTCTGTACTGGTCTGATTCGCCGTCGATGTAAACTCTCTGTACTCGGCAAAATATCTGACCGACCGAAACTCCATATCAATTCGTAGTTCATACTGACCTAGTAAAGAAAGTACACATTGTTTTATATATTTTACAAGACAGCAGCCAGCAATTGAAAGAACTCCTTAAAAACTCCGAGAACTAACACCCTGTAAACACCACCTAACTTCCTTACATAAAATACCCATCTTGTAGAAACCAAAATAATTTTGCAAAGCGACGGACTCCTTCCCCCAGCCACTAGACTCGGAGACAATGACAAATGTTTGGTTTGCAACCTCACCCGCCCCCATCTCTCTCACACAGTTTTATAGTGACCATGATTTTTTATAAAATAAATAAAAATTGATTTAGTGGATAAAGCAGATCCTTCATTACGTTTCTGAAGGCCCTATGCAAAGATACATTAGGAGAACTCTAGGTAAAGATACATTTGTCACATGCAAGAGTGAGGATAAGCAAAAAAATCCTAAAAAAGGCCGCAAGCTACACATATTGTTAAATCATTTTAGACTGAGGCCCTTGACAAATGCCTAGATAGCCCGTCATTGATGCAAAAATGTCCAGAAAATACCCCCCACCTGTATAATTAGCCAGTACATAGGAACATCTGGGAAAAGAGACAAAAGAAACAGATCCAACTTTATTACTGCAATTTTTTTATATATTTACGAGTGTAATGAAGATTTAAAAAACACTAAATTTGAATGGATGGACTGACCGTTGAGTTAAAGGTAAATATTCTCGTTGCCCAGCCAATAGTCGTCACAGACTGCACCAAAGCCATGTTTGTATTCCTGCCAGGTTCTGTTGAAGTAAGTGTCTCTGTAAACTCGTCTCTGTGTATACACAATATCATATTATTTGCCTGAGTCACAGCAGGGTGTAATGCAACTAGACAAAGGCCTCGTACAAGCTATATGTGGTGAGGCAACTAGACAGACCTATTACCACATACAAGATGTCTGCTTTAGCATCTGCGCAAGATATGTGTCGCAAGAAATCCAGCCCTTGGGATTGTGAGCAATGTGTTTGTTGCAATGCAAATAGCACAGGAGGGATTAAGTGCAAGGTGTTTGCAAGAGATCTAGAACATGAGTTAAGTGCAAAGAAATTTATGTAAGACAGCTCGCAAGAGGTTAAGTGCAAAATTGCAAGAGGATAAAGAGACCAAATATTCACCTGGATAACGATCCATCCACCATTGTTCGTCTTTGTAAGTTACATGAAATTCATGCAAATTCTGGAGTAAATATTTGCATATCCCTCAACAGACATTGCTTTCGGAGTACACTCCAATCTGTTATAACATTATATATATAGTGTTAACCTAGACAGTACTTATATAGTTTTTACCTAGTTATTACTTATATAGTGTTAACCTAGACATTACTTATATAGTGTTTACCTAGATATTACTTATATAGTGTTTACCTAGAAAATTTTATAAAGTGGTTACTTAGACATTACTTATATAGTGTTTAACTAGAAATTACTTAAATAGTGGTTACTTGGACATTACTTATATAGTGTTTAACTAGACATTAATTGTATAGTGTTTACCTAGATATTACTTATATAGTGTTAACTAGATATTACTTATACAGTGTTTACTATTATTTAATATATAGTGGTTACTTAGACATTACTGATATAGTGTTTACCTAAACTTTACTCATATAGTGTTTACCTAAACATTTTCATATAGTGTTTTCCTGGATATTACTTATGTAGTCTTTATTTAACTCAAAATGTTTTAAAACGACATATATAATGTTACATAATTGAACATGTTAGACAATTTCTTTCATTATTAAATTGAATTGCTTTAACCAACAGGAATAGTCATGGACATAGCGATAAAATGGCATTGACTAAGTTAGCGGTAAAAGAAATAATAGACAAAGAGGTAAATAGTTATACAATTAATACAACTAGTTCATACAATAACAGTTTTGTGATGTAATAAGAAAAAATCCTATCTTTAAACATCATTGGTTAAATATGATCACCAATGAATGAACTCCAAATGATTCTTAAAAGTTCAACCCTATTAGTTATTAATTTCTACTTATTATAAAAACGTAATTTAAAAAGCCATAACCTCAGCTATTGACACAGATGTTCACCTGACGGTCGTGTCTCTGAAATAAATTAATAATGTTTACATATCAATAAACTTTTAGCAATAACATTTATTTGTTGAAAAAACTTATAATGGTATTAATTATATATAGGTAATTAAGAAGTTCAATTAACCCTTAAAGGATCATTGTTGAGGACCCCTTTGAGGGTATCCTTGGCTTGTTGCTAAGAGTATGAGGGCTGACTCAATGATGACTCGTATTTGTATTTGTGTTTCTACCACACACAGTCTCACCAACAATTAAACGTACAAGTGACGATTATCAATCCAACAAGTGTGTACAGCGACCAAATATATTTATTTACACAGACACCAGTCCGTAACAGAGATCTGGTGGTCTTTAAAATCATGCGAAAGTAATCCAAAAATGTCAAAGATTAATCCAGTATCAATGATCAGAATTAAAGGACGTTCTCTCAATAGATCACCCTTCTCTCCCTCTTTCTATCTCACTCAGAGACACATCAATCGACTAGCTATCACTCAGTCGATGTCAACCGGTCACCCTGGGACTCTATCTTTCATTCCTCATATCACTTTTCCCACGTGACCCCGAGCCAATCAAATATAATATCTGTTTCTTTCAAACTTTCAAATTAGGGGGTGGAACCTAGACGAGGAGAGGGGGGGAGAAGTACGTCATACCGACATAGACAGAAGTAACTGGCCATCGAGCGGGTCTCTGTCCCCTTGAAGACGCCGACCGGAGAATGAACGGTAGTCAGGTGGTCAGAGAGAATTCCCGTGGAATGTAACGTGTTTCTGCCAACTACCGTCCTACTCATCGGCGGAGGATTCGCTGTCCACCTGGCTTATGACGCAATTACGGGTGGGGTAAAAAAGGTGGGGAACTTGAGAACAGGAACGTATATTATTACACATGGTATAATATACATCTTAACGTTAGTAATACTTTTAAGTTAAGGGTTGGAGTAAGGGATGGTTTCGATAGATTAGTCACAACCCGTGACAATCATCGAGGCCGATGAAGTGTAGAAACATGGTACAAAAAAGGATTTTGTGGTTAGCACAACGCCTAAAACTTCCCCAACTTAAGTCAGGTACCTATTGAAAATTGGCGGACGTGAGGGACCTCAAACAACATTCACTAGAAACCTGGATAATTTAACTCAGTTCTCACCACGTATGTGTGTGTGAAATCAGTGTAAGAATGACATGAAGTATATAAGAACTCAGTTCTCACCACGTGTGTGTTAAACCCGTGTAAGGATGACATGAAATATGTAAGAACTCAGTTCTCACCACGTATGTGTGTGTTAAACCCTTGTAAGGATGACATGAAATCTGTAAGAACCCTTAAAATATAAACCACTACTGGCACGGTTTTTATGGTTCCATCTTTCATCCTCCTTCAGAGCCGATAGTGCAATGACCATGGAGGCATCACAGGAAATATAGCAGGGACTTAAACCATGACCTTAAATATCCATTGATTTTCACCGGAGATCGAATCTCGGACTTTCAGGTCGACAGTAGGGTATCTACACCACTCGGCCGGCTCTCGTTGTGTCTGTGTTTACATTTATTTTGTTTTGTGCATCTCCCAATAAATCAGTTGTTTTTTTTTTATTTTTAATAATAATTAAAATATTTTTTTATAATTAAGTCTTAATAAATTGACTAAAATACATCTCTTTAAAATTTTGATATGACGACTCCAGAGTCAGTATCGACACCCTTTATCCCTAAAATACACGATTTCTATCCAAGACGTCATAGATTCATAACAAAAGTAAAATAAAAGCAAATACTTTCTCTCTTCTTCCTTTCATCAATAATTAGTGGATAATGATGTGCAACTATAATTTATTGGTTTAAATATTCTACTTAAGATTAAGATTTTTTTCCAAGAAAAGTATGATTTTTTACCAGGAACGACCAGATATATATAAAACTGATACAAAATATGTTTTTTTTATTAAACCTGTGAAATATTCATATATATACATATTATTTATCGTTTGAACCAATTTAAAAACAACATTTTATCAGTACTTTTTTTAGTCAGTATATGGCATTCATTAATTACACTATTAATTATAACATGCAGTAATTTGATCATTTTAATTTTAAAAAACGAGCTTTTCACATATAGCTCAACACGAAAAACTTTAGAAAGCGAGCTTTAAAGAACACAGCGTAGACGAATGACGTCATGAATTGTAAATGAGAACGAAATTTGTGTTGAAAGGTTCTTCAGTTAAACCGATTACGATACCGGCGAAAATGACCGATTATTTATATTCTAGAATTGTGTAGCTAAAATATCCATGTTTTTGTTTAAAAAGAAATCTGCGAGTCTCCTTAACAAAATGCCCCCACAATCCCTGCCCACTGCCGCATACCTTGAGAGTAAAGATTAAGTCACTAAATAAATACCTTGCGTAAGACTGGCCAGTACACCAAGGAACAGCGCAGGAACCATGATAAATGCTCATGATTATGTGATGATAATTTCTCGAGTTTTTCTTCCTTAAAAAAGCCTAACCCACTAACAATGTCGTCATGCAGAATATAATGATCTACCAAATTGCTGGCAGTTTTATAGATTTGACAGTCGTAAAATATGTCAATAGAGCTGTCATGTTTTTCTATTTACTTTATTATTTTCATTCAATTGTGTATGCTCAGTCAAGTAAGTGCATACAGAGTAATTAAATGCATGAGTGAAGAAAATAAACGGTTTAAATGACAGAGGGGTGTCACATGCCATCTACATTTTCCAGACATTACTGCTTGTTCAGGTATATCAACCCAACTGTCATGACCTTTTAAACATAATTATGCACCACCCCCACCCTTTCCGGGGCTTAACAAATTGTTTGTACCCGTTCAACTCAGACTCTACAATATGAAATGTAAATTGTGGTAATAGATTAATCCTTGGTGACGTATGGTCGAGGGGCGTTAACCCCCCCCATCTTCAGTAATTTTCCTTGGGTTCGACCTACGGTGAAACCATGAGATTGTAAGGTCATTGTGAAATTTCGCTCCATGTCTCTCGTTGTCCCTATGGACTATGGTAGAGATAAAACAATTACGTTACAGAGACCGTCCAATTAATTATTCATAGAATGTATGAAATAGATAGCTCATCCATTAAGAAACTTTACCTCCTGAGTTTGAAAAAATTCAAGTAACTAAGTCAAGTCAATACTTGGCATTTTGGGGAAAATGCTTGGGCTGGTACATTCATTAAAAGTCATGCTGGTATATATTTAGTATTATGTAAGGTAGACTGATGTACATCAATGTTGCCGTTTGGCTTTCACAACCTTACCTGCCGTATGTAATAGTGTAGGGTGCTAGGTCACCTCGGCACTATACATATTAATGGTCCATGGTCAGTAGGAGACATCTTTCTCGGCTGGCCAGTTGATTGCCGGATCATGTATATAAAGTAAAATACAGTAAATGTTTCTGACATCTTTGTATTGTTAATGCCGCCATTTCGTCAGACAGACAATATCTCGTGTGACAAACACATCTCGTATGACAGACACGATTTCATGACAGACACGGGATTGCAGACAGAGCAGAAAAGGATTTTTTTGTATTATAGAAATTGTAACCGATGTCTGTATTCAGCACTCTCCGACACAGCCCGTAGCGTGAAAATTTTACAGCAGAGGCCAAGCCAATAGTCCGGTGCGGAGGGGGTGAAAAAGTAAATTAAAAAGCCCGTCCCATGTGAACATTTTTTTTGGGGTCTGTGAAGTTCATCTAGTCTGAAAGCATGTGTTTTGTAAGGGATATTTCAAAATTTCATGAACATTATATTATAGTAAAAAATGTTATCATTTAATTTTTGAATTTATTTTATTTAAAAATTCGTTTATGTCAGTTATTTAATTATTAACAGATTAGTTGAACCATAGCAATTAAGAAACTGTAAATTGATCATTACACTTGTATGAATGTTACGTGAATGGTGTCAATGTGGTGAATAGTAACGTTGCTGGGAAACTAGGTGTCATTTGACACCCCTTCCTAATCAATTTAACTGTTGCATTTTTGCATATGATTAATTAGGTTATATTCACTTAGGTAAAGATATCTGTGCAAATTTACAGCATCTACCTAATGAGCAGACATGACCTATATTTAATACGTCACAAATTACGTTTTACCCGTCAACGCTAACCAACCAAAGCAACCAACCAAACCAAACCAACTAACCAAACCAAACAACCAAACCAGCTAACCAAACCAATGAAAAAACCAACCAACCAAACCAAATCAAACATTATTTGTAAAATTATGGATGCTTATGTATATCATCTACCTAAAATGCTATCTACCTAAGGTGCAGAAATGACCTAGATTTAATACGCCACAAATTACGTTTTACCCGTCAACGCTAACCAAACCAAATAACCAACCAAATCAACCAACCAAATCAGCTAACCAAACTAACCAAACAAATCAACCGAACCAACCAATTTAGCAACCAAACCAACCAACCAAACCAACACCATTTGCTAAATATATTGGTGATAATTTATGCCACCTACCTAATATGCCGCCTACCTACTGTTAATCAAACCAACGAAACAAACCAACCAAACCAAACCAAACCAAACATCATTAGGAAAAGATATGGGTGCTAATCTTTGCCACCTACCTAATATGTCACCTACCTAATATGCCACCTACTTAATATCCAGAAACGACCTACATTTCATACGTCACAAATTACTTTATACCCGTCAACGTTAATAGCTTAGGATTATTAGTTTAAACTGTAATTAATTCTCTCAATGTTAAAATCAAAACAAAGCATTAAAAAAATGAGCTATGATAAATAAAAGCACTGAAAGGTAAAAAATAAAAACTGCATTTGGCACATTTTGCAGCACAGGGCATGTTGGTGTGGCAATACAGCACCTGCGCAAGTTCAATTTGGCTTCTGACTTACTTTCTTTCTTCATTTCTTACTTACACGCTGTCCTTATAAATAGTGATTTATGTTATGTTGGTCAATTCAACCCCTGATAGCGGGAAAAAGCCGTCTAAACGTGTGTTGGTTTTTTTTTACAATAATACTGGAATAGAAAAATTATAGTCTGTTTTATTTTTCATTATTACACTTTTAATACATTATAGACTACTAGTATAATTGAAGTCTTCTCTTTTAATTATTAAATTTCAAAACAATTCAGGATCAATCGATTTGGTGACCGGTGATTCATATGCCAAAATAACTAGGTCAGCTTTTCTTTGATGAAGCATTGACCTCCTGTATGGTGTAAGAACCCGTTTAAGAACACTAAACAAAGCTTTAAAATGCTTGTCGAGGCACCAATGGTTTATGCAGATACAATTAATCGATACAGGAGAAGGAAAAACATCTCTATAACTGTACATAAACTTGGCTAACTCACGTAAATCAGTAATTTTTATATCAAGAACTTCGTTATATCAACTCAGAAATTGTAACTTTGTCGAATCTGATCTGGTACTGATAGAATTGAATTTTAGTCCGTAATAACATAGTTGCTGTATCTAGCTGGCACCTTACTTCTGTATATTTTGTATTCTGAGAGGTCTTATCTTTCAAGATACTTGCTATCGTTGTAAGACCTAGTATTTGAGTTTGTTTGTTTTTGTTTAACAAAAATCAAATCAAAGAATTTTTTAATCACTTTATCAATACGTAATTTCTTAACTGACTCTAGAACCGAATCAATCAGTGCACTGGCACTCAGTAAATCTATTGAATTGGACTGTAACAGATTGTTTGGACTTTCAAATAGAGTCAATATTGAGGAAATAAAGTTTCCCGTAAATCTAAAATGAAATTGGAGCAATGATTTAAAAGATAAATAATCGATTCATAATTGTTTCAAATTGTTCGTGTAGTAAGATGACTTGTCCACCATTACATTAACAGACGTTTCAATATGTCTGCATCAAATATAGCTGAGATGATTAAAAATTTTCATATGTATGATTGTCATTTATGCAGCAAGCAAGCAAACGACAGATATATATAATAGAGATGGGAATCGGTTTATGAAAATAAAAATCTATCGTTAAACATAACCTATATATTGTTGAATTATGAACTATTTACTGTTTAATAGATTCATCATATTAAAAAATCCCTTTAAAAATAAACTAATGTATTTATTCTACAGTTAACAGTAATTGACGTCGTCTTAAGTGAATAGTCATAGGCTCAGCCTACAGATAACAGGGATGGATTTAGCTTACAGTAAATTGTTTCAGACTTAGACATGTATCACATAAACTTATTCTACTTTTAATTTGTATTTACTGTTATTAAAAAGATTCCAACTCATGTATGTATTTTTTTACAACTCACAACAATACGGCGATGTTGGATAAAAACCTGTAAGTCAAATTGTAAGTTACATATTGATTCCAATGGGCCGCAATTAAAAAGTATAATAAGAGCGAATAGAAAGAGAAGACCACGTTCAAATCAAATAGTTATGTGTATTGGAACAAGGCATTATTCGTTTGTTTACATTGTCAAAACGTTAAAACAAACAAACAAAAATGAACCACATTCGTTTGGCATAAATGTTGACATGAAAACTGTTATCTCTTATCTTCAATACATTGATAATGCACAGGTAAAATTAAATATGGATTAATATATAAACATATTGGTAGAAATATATATATATATATATATATATATATATATATATATATATATATATATATATAATAAAATTGGTTAAGTAGAAACCATCTTAACAATTATAGCGTTGAATCTATTGTTGTCATTGTGGACAGACACATTAGGCAGCTTCTTAAGGCACGCTTTGCTGAGGGAGCACCTGTAGGGAAATATTATTGCATCAAATAGGGCAATCTGATCAATTCTTATTTGACTATTTAACCGTTTAGGATTGTCAGATCGATGCAATCTTGGCGACTGCAAAAAAAAAAAAACACGTCATATAACTAGTTTAGAAGAATACAGAAAAGAAAAAACTCTATGTTTTGCGCTAACTTTTTATGACATTTTGCTGATAATTTTGTATGAGTTACTTGTTTGTTACTTTGTTTGAGTGATCGAGTGGTGTAGAACGCTTAACTATCGACCGGAGGGTCCTGGGTTCGAATCTCAGTGAGAAACTTGGAACTTTTTCAGGTCCTGGTGAAATTCCCCAAGTCCAACCAGCTTTAAATGGGTACGTGACTTTAAGTTGTGGGGGTAAAGCAGCTGGACGTTTTGCTAACCACACAATCCCTTCATATGTCGAGGTTATGTGTAAAGTCCCTGTAAGGATGAGATGAAATCCCTTAGATCCTATAAACCACTAATGGGACGGTTTTATGGTGCCTTTCTTTCATCCCCACCATAGCCGATAGTGCAATGGCCATGGAGGCACCACGGGAGATATATCGGGAACTTGAGCCAAGACCTGAAAAATTTCCTTGGTCCTCACCGGAGATCGAACCAGGTACCTTCAGGTCAACAGTCGAGCGCGTTACCGCACGACCATCCGTCCCATGTCGAGGTTATAGAAACAGATGAATTCTACACTTCATCTGCCCTAATGAGCTCTTAGGGGCTTAAGGGAACTTGACTTTTTACTGCTCATAACTTTATTACAAAACCCACACATCAACTTCAGTAAGTCTAAACTTTCTCTAACTTCAGTCCGTATAAACTCATACCAACATCCGTCAGTCTAAACTCACAACAAATTATGTCAGTCTAAACCCACAACAACTTTGGTCAGTCTAAACCCACAACAATTTCGGTCAGGCTAGTATAAACTTTTTTCCAAAGTATAGAATAATAAACTAAAAAGTGTCTTAAGTTAAAAAACTTTTTTTTTTAAATGACTAATACCAAAACATAACAACATATACCATCAATATCTTAAAGCTATGCCGTTAAAATGAACAAGGACTACTACTTAAAGTACCTAGTTCCGTATGGAAGAAAATTCCACCTAAACATTGCACCAAGTGCCAACACACATAGGAGCGAACCCCACATAAGCTATATCTATACTAAAAAAAGCACCTACCAGCAAATCCGTCATTATTATAGTACCAAATACCAATCAATCACAACTCCAATAGACACGAAAAACCATTATATGTTGATCGATTCCCACAAACAGATATATTACATTTCTATTCCCTAGTGTCTGGTTGAAATTTTATCAAGCATACTAATATCATAATAAATATCATACTAATATCACAATACATAATATAAGAGATCTTTAGAAATTAAATTGAAAGTTATTTTAAAGGCTCACTTAAATTGAAGTTGACTGACTCCCATAACCCCCTCAACCCCATTCATGGCCGAGCTTAAATAACAGGTGCTGAGCTAAAGTAAGATTTAGAGTAGATCCCTGGGGTGTGGGGAGGGATAAAAGACCATATCGAATATAACACTCTGTTATACAACGACTTTGTTCTTTGTGTGAGTTCGTGTTCAGCTATGCCCAAGGTGGTAAGTATCGTGAGATGCCAAATATTAGATCGTAACAAACCCTGGACAGTCAGTGGACAGCTTAAGTGGTCAGCGGTAGTGTTGGTCTGCCGATTTGACCTGCGGCACGCACTCGTCACTTGTAGTACAATGAGAAACTGTAGCATACGGAATATTTTTATAGAGCTGTTGCGTGTCCTTTTTCTATACTTCATAAATGTTACGGGCTCTTTTGGATTATGCTCTATAAACGTCTCAGGCCCTTTGGTTTATGTTATGAGTTGTGCGTTTTAATTCAAACGTAGAGATGTCAATTTAGCTTAATGTCTGTTTCACTCTTATTTGCTCACTCCTTTGTCACAACTCAAAACCCAATCAGCTCGATGCGCTGTTAGTACAACGATTTATTTACATAAATGTACATCAGAATACAACAAGTCCATAAACGAATACACATTTAAATCCACAGTAATTTGCTCTGCCTCAACTCTGATTAACTATAATTCCTGTCCCTAAAACTCTGGTCACTAGATCTCTCGTAACTATCTCTATCTTCTCTAACTCTCGTTCTAACTCCTCTCATAACTACGAACTGCTCCCTCACTAACTAATGTCCGAATCAAGCCCCTATTTATACCCATAACGTCCGTGCCCTAATTACCCTAAGTACGTCACAGTCTCTTCACTATCTAATCTTTCTAGGAGCGTCACCTGGTCGTCATTGTTAACCTGCTAGACTGTCCGACGGCGCCTCCCAGTCTTCACACCTTCGCTGTCTACTATTCTATTGTTTCCCACCTTGCCCTAAGTTGTCTGTCACCTTGTCACTATTATTCGTGCTAATCCTAATTCTTAGATATCTACTATGTTAAAAGGTCGAAGGGGATTGTCTCTGTCTCTAAATCTACTTTAGCTCGCCACAACCCCCATGTACTACTACGTCTTCCGCATCACCACAGCCGGGAGATGATAAGACCAACGCGAAGATACCACAGCCGGGAGATGATAAGACCAACGCGAAGACAACACAGCCGGGAGATGATAAGACCAACGCGAAGATACCACAGCCGGGAGATAAGACCACCGCCAAGGTACTAATACGGTTTTGATCAGCGACTAGACCGCGAGGAGTCTGCTAGGCTAGGATTCAAACCAATGGCATACGCCGTGTTGAACAAGCTCACAAGGATATCGCCACGAAGGCCAAAATGAGCTTTGTGTTGGTGTTTTACTTTTTCTTCAGTCTAATTACGACTGTAGCGAGTTTTAAAAAAAAAATTTTTTTAAAGAACGGGTGGGGTGTTAGAAGGAGTAGGTTTGAAAGCAGGAGCTACCGAGGCTTAATCGTTACATCAAAATGTAAGCTAATGTCAATTACATGATGATGGTGGTACTGGCGGGGCAGGGAGGGTGGTGGTTGGCGGTCGAGAGTAAACCTCCGCAAGACCTGAGCCACAGATCCATCAAGACCTTCCGTGCCATTAAGGTAAACAATAGAAGCTGGCGTTAGTGCTGCTGGTATTATGCCTACGTCATGGCGAGGGTAGATTACTAGACCAAATGAAGATCGAATATTCTCCCCCTTTGTAAGTACGGTCGATTCCGCTTAATTAGGACACATCGGGGCTGAAGCTTTTTGTCCCAAATAAGAGGCTGTCCCAATTAAACATACAAATTTACCATTGGCTTCTTGGTTTGGTTTCTTTGAGATTTGTCCCAAATAAGCGGTTGTCCCTATTAAGCGATCTCCCAGTTAAGCGGAATCCACTGTGCATGTAATTTTTTTAAAAAAAGCACGCACACATAGATATGGGAGAAATATATTTATCGGGCTACTTCAACGTTTCTGTGCCACTAATTATACACATAGTAAGGAGATGTGATGGGGAGGGGGGGCACATCAAAGACCATCACGCTGGGGTCGACCGATAAAGCTGCTGCACCAAATCGGAGCCGATGACGCCGCGCACATGGCAGTGGTTCCCAAACTACCAGAGAAATGAAAACCCTTCGCATGTCCGAGCTCTTCCATTTCGCCCGTGATGAAGCTAGCTCGTCAACAAGAAGAAAAAAAAAACATCCGGGTGGTAAAGGGAGAGAAACGTGTATGGGAAACAACTCGCGATATGAGAATCACTGAAACCAAAAAAAAAAAACAATTTAAAAAAAAGTAACATGGCTTAATTGTATAACTGTACCCAGCCTAAGACAGGAGAAGTGTAAAGGGGGGGGGCTTATTACATCCCCCCCCCCCTGAGCAGATGAAATACTTGTAATAAACAGGTCCGCGGGTGATTTTATAATTTCCTTTGAAGTTACACGTAGCTCTATATGGTTTGGAGAAGGTAACCAATTTGTAGCAAGATAAAATAAATTACTAAATGAAGATACAGGTATAACAGTTTTAGTTCCTAAGTATAATAGAGTTAAAAAAAAACAACGTTTAAGTGGGATGGTCTGGTGGGTGGGGTTTTTGGTCAGACGATGACAGCGCCATCATGATGTCAACTTTTAGTTATTTTAAAAACAGTTCAAATATTACATAGACTAAATGCAAACTGGCAAGCATTTTTTTTTTGTAGCACAACATAATATGACAACAAACAGAGCGATATGCAAGATTTTTTTAAATTATTATTATTATTATTGATCTACGTGGAATGTGAACAACAGCTGTCAACATCTGAATCAAGGGATTCTCAAACTTAGAGCAATGCCAGGTTACCTCCCCCCCACCCCCCCAGTTTACTAGCTAAAGAGCGATTAAGACAGCCAATCGAAAGAGAGGGGAAAATTTCAACGTAACGGCTGAATCTTACAAGTTACGAAATGTCAGCTGGGGAGGGGAAACCGTTCTGACGTACTCCCTCCCCCCTCCCCTCCCCCCCCCTATGTAATTCGTACTGATAAACAGCTGATGTATTTGACTGACCTTTTCATTGAACTAATCATGGTGAGGGTAGTAGAGCACACGACACAATAAAACAGCACTCTGTACAGAGAGACAGAGAGAGAGAGTCATTAAGGGAAAACACGTGCACTCAATAACCCCATGACCAATCGTTTTAATACCGAGACCTGGAAGAATAACAACACACACACACACACACACGTCGGAGAAATGACAAACGTTGAGAGGACGTCATCACCCACGTGACACGGTCGGTCACACGCGGGACCGGTGCTTTTGTGGGGAAACACGGGAGTCTGAGAGTCAACCGAATGTACTGAATAAACGTATGATATACCGTCAACCTTGGGCTCAGATAGTAAAAAAAAAATATATACAAACTACCGGCGCGGGCTGGGGGGAGGGGGGGTTGAGGTGAGGGTGGTGGTGGTTGATAAGGCCATAAGCTTGAACTAAGCCGAGGGTTCAAATCCCTGCGCACTCCCCACCCCCCTCCTCTCCCCGTCTCAATCGAAGCCTGTCAATCTACTGTCGTATCGATTTACTGTCGTCCTAGAGAACACACAGGCCTAAGGTGGGGGGGGGGGATGTCTGAATTGAAATAAACGCACAAAAACACTTACATTTCGGTGAGGTAATGGACAGGTTAACGGTTTTGGAGAGTATGATACAACGGTCCCCAAACTTTTATTTTTGTTTGTTATCTCCCGTACCCCTTTCATTGCAAAAAAAAAATATATAACAACAACTCATATAAATTCTACATTACATAATGTGTAGTATTTATATGTGTTGAAAGCATTGATACATTTTTTTATCAAAATTTCGGGATGTAGTGAAACGTTTCCGACATGTGCGCCCCATTAAATGATGGAGAACTTTCCATGTGACGTCGGGGCACGTGTTTATTGCAGTAGGTGAGATCTCCATGTTCCGGTTATGAAGAAAGACTTTGCCCGTACGCGCATGTCTCGGCGCATGTTTTACTACAGATAAATAAATGCATTCGTCGTTAGTCCATTACACCATTTTTTTTTTTACATTTATTCTATTAATAGCGGTAACACCCGGTCTTGCCCGGGAAAAATATGTGTCATGTGACACACAACCTCCCTCATAATCATTTTAACTTATCTATCTATCTATCTATCTATATATATATATATATATATATATATATACCGCTTAATAGGGACACCGTTTAATTGGGAAAGCCGCATATTTGTGACAAATCTCAAAGAAGCCAATAGTAAATGTGTATGTTTAATTGGGACAGCCGCTTAATCGGGACAAAAAGCCCCGGTCCCGATGTGTCCCAATTAAGCGGGATCGACTGTGTATTTATATTGAAAGGATTACTGTTATTTTTAATAAAAAAAAATTGAATCGTTGAATACATGTCAACAAAACAAATGACAAAAACTTGCTCAAAGCTATCCGAAACAGGTAATAACGTTTATAAAATAAAAGACATTGACCTTTGACTGATAGCTACAGTATCTGAACGATGGGGTAGATTTTGGTGCATCACGTGACATGTCGATAGTAAAAAAAAATTTCAATGACATTTCGAAAGTAATGGGAGAAAAAAAAAAGTCACCCAAAAATAATTAAAATGACAACCCAGGATCAATCGAAAATGTGTCAATGTGAGGACCGGCCGAGGTAGGTTCAGGCCGCTCCATTGTGATGACGTGCGCGTCATCGTTTGACTGCCCTTCTCGCGAGTTACGGCCCTTGTCACTGGAACCGCTGGCACCAGTTACATTCCCTTAGCTCAATTTAAGAAATAAAAATAGCGATCAATCCAACAAACTAACCTGGCACGCTGGCTGAATCAACGGCTCGTCGTCGTTTTTCATCACGACTTTCTCTTTCTTACTCTTCGCCTTCCGCGCCCGTCTCTTCCTTTTGACCTTGAACTTCTGCAGGAACAGCAGCATCTCTTTGGTGGCTTTTAGAAGCATGGCTTTTTTGGGGGTGTGTTCAAACTGGACGGCAAACGACGCAAGATAGCTTTTTTTTCTTTGTTTATGTTGTTTGTTGAGGGCGATAAACTGACAAGCTCGAAGTTCTCGTTGTGTGGTGTGTCCCGATGCCCAGCTGATCAAATACGTTGGTCTCAATCTATTATATAGGCTATGTTTACGTGTGTTTTTTTATTTATATCACCTCAGTCGCCCCCCCCCCCACCACCCTTCGGCGGTCGGTCATCGAAATTCCCGGCCGGTGACTCAGCCAGCGCGTAGTCAGATGGCTTCATTAAATATTTACACCGGCCCCGATGCCGCCATCTGTTGGGCATTTCCAGGGGAATCACCCTCAACGTTAACGTACATTCCTGAGGGAGGAGGGGTGGCCCGGGGGGGGGGAGGGGTGTGTGCGCACGTGCGGGGGAAAAGAGCATAATGGTGAGGAGACACACACACACAACATATACGTGACCAATGTGTCAAAACTTGTTGCGGATCGATACACCCCCTAACCCTCTGTGCTCGCCACGAGATGAGTAAAAGCGGAGAGGAGGAAATTCCGAAGGGAGTCGAATCTATTTATCTTTTAATTTTTTTTTTTGTGTGAAAGTCGAACACACACGCGGTATCGCGTGTTACAATTCATAGGTCATGTAAGAGGGAGACATAATACCGACAAAAGTGACGAATTAGATTTGGTAATGGCTGATTGCTTCGAGTACGGAACAGTCCAGGCATTATGTTAATGGACGATCATATTGATTTCAACCACACGGCAAGGAATGTGTTGTTGACATTTAATACACATAGTCTGTATACAGGTTGTGTCAGAGGTGGCCTAATGATGAGGCCATGTGATGTGGAGGGGGGGGGTTGTGCGGTTCACAGTGTGCCAGTTTTTTTGTTGCTTTCTTTTTTCTTCTATTGTTTTGATTAACTTAACGAAGTATGTTTTTATTCACTGACTATGGCCGCGTCTCTTTTTAGTATTTCTTACTATATATAAAAAAAACAGGCTCGCGGCCCTCATCAGCCTCGTGCCTGGCCGTCGCCTATGGGCTATATACAATCAAGCAGTGGTCCCCTCCCCCAACCCCCGGACCGCGTACCGGTACCGGTCCGTGGAACAAAACAATACTGGGCCGCCTAAGAAACATAAAATTATTTCCTTTTTTATTAACTTGTATCAAAACAATCTAAAATATTAATAATTCACGTGACCACCCCACCCCCACCGAGCCGCGGTGAAATTATCAAACGTTGACCGGTCCGTGACGAGAAAATGGTTGGGGGACCACTGCAAAAAAAAAAGGATATGTGGTCACTTTGTAGAGACACCCTGACAGAGAATCGACTGTCTCGTGAAGTCAATGACTGACCAACCAATGATCCTAAACTGAATCCGCAGACGGTTTCGGAAACAATTCGGTGGAGCCACTCTATGAATCACCACAATATTTGACGGCGCCGGGTGCATCGAGCATGCCCAAGGTGACTGGCGTCGCCGGCATTCGAACCCGTAATTAGCGCCACGCCAAACCGTTCTGGCAATCTTACTGCCACTCTTATCACAAGAGCACAGAGGAATACAAAATGGACTTGGTTCCAGAGCAGTCAAATCCTCAGCTATCGACCTGCTTTAAGTAAAAACTGCTGTCTTTTAAATTACACGGTATTTTAAAGAACCCATTAAATTAAATCACACACGGACAAACCGACTCGCATCTCACACAGACAAACCGACTCGTGTCTCACACAGACAAACCGACTCGTATCTCACACAGACAAACCGACTCGTGTCTCACACAGACAAACCGACTCGTATCTCACACAGACAAACCGACTAGTGTCTCACACAGACAAACCGACTCGTATCTCACACAGACAAACCTACTAGCAGTAACGGAAACAGTTCAAATCTATATCTAATTACAGGACGCTTTTCAATTATACTTTGATCTCACCTACTTAACTTACCAACAGAGGAATTAAAAATGCACGCGGTAAAGGGGTTGGTTGGGTGGGTGGGTGGGACTGGGGGGGGGGGTTTAGGGGAGCGAATGTCATAAGATCAGCCAGTTAAAAAAAACTTTCAAAACAGCCAAGAAAGGTAACGGAGTTTGCTGTTGTTTTAATGACAAATTTACAGCAGAGGTGTACAGCAAGTCGGGATAAACTGTCGGAATGTGGGGAAAGTATGAAAATGTTACGGGGGGGGGGGGGGTGGAATAGCTCAGGGGACATAAACAAATGGAGATAGATAATTATAGATTTTTTTTTTTTTAAATGGCGAGCCTATCAAATGATAAGCTGAACAATTTTACAAAGTAATCTTTTTTTAAACTAAATTTCCATAATGATGCACAGTAACAAAAGTAACAAAACAATTAAAAAAACTAACATCCTATGATTTGACTTTAAAATTCTCATTGCTAAAAGTATGAACCTGGGAGACCAGGTAAACAGATCGTGTGTGTTGATTTATTTAAATATTTTTAGGGAATAATTAGTTGTTGTTTTTTTTTAAAATCAAAGCAGCTTGTTTTTTTTATTATATTTTTTTAGAGCATTTTCGAAAAAAAATGCTCTAAAAAAAATGCTCTATTGTCCCCGTTTTGTCTGTCTGTCTGTCCGTCATCACCCTAGATCTCAACAACCATAAGTCCTAGACCCATGATGTATTTATCATTTTGTAGGTCTTGGCCTGCCAAGAAATGACTTTTTTCCATTTCGCGATCTGACCTCTCAGGGCCGTAAAAGGGGCCTTAAAAAGTACCGTTTTTTACTATATAAGCTATATTAATAATGGACCGCCCTATATCTCAGCAACCATAAGTCCTAGACCCATGATGTATATATCATTGTGTAGGTCTTGGCCTGCCAAGTGTACATCAAAAGTCCATTTCGCGATTTGACCTCTCAGGGCCAAAATATAAGAGTTTTTATGTACCGTTTTGCTAATCAAAGGGGCGTAATCATTATTTATTTTTGTAACAGTTATTCAACATGACTTACTTCCCGTACTTTATATAAACATTCAACAATTGACGGAGTTTTCAGACGATTAAATGACTACAATTTAGAATGTTTCAATTATGAGTCCTATTTCAGTGACCACAAACCATTTGTAGTTAGATTTAAGAGAAAATAATTTTGTTTTCAAATATAAAGAAACGTCCTTTTAATATCTTTTTTCATATATATGCATTACACAATTGAATTTATAAACATTTCCAAAATTTACAAATATTTACTGAAAGATAACAAACGTACTGATACATAACATAAAAATGCGCTAACACATCCTGTGTCCACAATGGAACAGGCTTAATTGCTTGTTTTAATCTAAGATGTGAAAGAATAAAAACGTAAAAAGCTTATACAAATCATGGATGTCAATATTGCTTAATTAACACTATTGTTATTAAAGAGTGAAACTATAAAATTCTTACGCGACACGAATATCTGAAGTAACCCCGAAGTAAAAACAAATGGGAAAATGAAAGAGAATAAACAACAAAAAAAGAAGTATTATTAATTTTTTTGTCTATTTTGTTTACCGTAAAGTCAGCAATGTTGCTAAAATCTAACATTCTTGTTACATCTCTGAACACAGCAGGACAGATTTCACTGATTCAATATTTATATATGTGTGTGTGTGTGTGGCACAAACAAAAACAACGGATGGTTTTAGAGCACATAAAGAGTTGAACACGCTCATTATAGAAAGATGGAACTTTGAAAAAATAAATAACACATAACACGGACACACACACACACATACACACAGCGCATGGAGGATTAACGGTGGGGGGGGGGGTTAGGGGGAGAGAGAAAGACTTTATAAAGTTGTTGTTTTTTTTTTTATTCTTAATAAGACATATGTCAATTCTTTAGTCTATGGTATGTGCGTGTGTGTGTGTGTGAATGTTTGAATTACGTGTGCATGTGTGCGTGCGTGCGTGCGCGCGTGCGTATGTGTGTGTGTGTGTGTTTATACTGAATGATTTGCGCCCATCACGTCTTACTGGCGGCTATAACGAAATATTTGGGGGGGGGGGGGGGGAGAGGGAGAGAGCTGAGAGCGTCCGCTGGAGAAGCTGAGCACATCTGACTAGTGAAGAGGGAGGGGGTGGGGTTTTAAAAAAAAAATCATTTTTTTTTTATTTTGGCGACGTAGCGAAAAAAATCCTAAACAAACTCTGGTATAAGCGAGATAACCAAACAACATCAAACACACACAACTGGCCAACACCAACCACCACCCCCCCACCCCTCCCCCTTTTCATCCATCAGAGGCGTCGCTGACAACTCCGGGAGCAATACAGCGAAAAAATGTTTTAAGAGAAGGCGGGGGGGAGGGGATCTATCAAGAAAAATAATAAGTCCACTCTGTTCCGGGGGTGGGGGGGTGCTTAGGGAGGGGGAGTCGTTAAAGTCCAAGTTAGCTTGCGTCGTACGTACCGCAACCCTTTCCTCCCCCCCCTCACCCAACGACACCAATGCACCCCACCCCCATACACACAACAAACACACAAAAAAAGTCAACATTAATCGCTATTTTAAAAAGTCCTGGACCATTCTGAGACCAAAGGTAAAACAGCTGACTGTGGACTGGGGATTGTCTTCTGTCAATAAAATAACAACAATAATCACGTCAAAGAGGGGGAAAAAATCAGAATTAGCCCCACCAAAAAAATACTTAAATATGCAACGGATTTTTTTTTTAAATCCCCGAAAGGAAAAGGATCACGTGACCGACATGTTCAATCTCCGTAAAAAAAACGACCAAAATGGTCTCTCGTAAAAATAATTATGGCTTTAAAAAAAAAAACCTTCACGATAGCGAACGCCGTCTATCCCTACCCGCACCCCCCCCCCCAGGCGTACGTCGTGTGAATTATTGATCCTTTTTTTTTTTTACATTTATTGACCGCCTAGCGGGCCGGTTGTGTCTGGTGGCGAGTCAAGTTTGTGGTGAGACCACCAGATGTCGACATCATCGGAATGTTGGGAATCCATACGGGTGCACATGTTTTCATGACGTCAACAAAAGCAATTTTTGAGGTGATCAAACGTGCACTATTTGAAATTAAAAAAAAAAAAACATAACAACCAGATATAGCTCAGGCATGTAGAATACGATATATAGATATATAGGACTATACTTGCTTACGGGCTATCTATCTATCTGTGTAGAATACGACCAACTCAACTCGTCTGTCGTTTTCACACGATGACGTCATCGCGAGACCGCATCCCGTTTCAGGCCAATCAGTGTTTTTACTAATTATCATCAGATTTTTTTCCCTTTTATTACAAATTGCTAAGTTTATTACATTTTGGCTACAAAATTTGTGGTCATTCTGAGATCGTTGAGACCGAATGTACATCAAAATGATAATATCATGTGTTCCAATGAATTTTTTTTTTAAAAAAAAGGAAAAAAGGGGGAAGGGGAGATAAAAACAGACTTTTGTTCCTGATCCTCGATGTTTAAACTTTTGTGCACCTTGACCTTCATACGTCGTAAGTAGGTCTACATATTGACCGCCATGCAATGTGACTGACTGATTGATTGATTGAATGGTGTGATGGTATAAGGGTACTTGCTATAAGACGAAAAAGGCGCAGGTATCGGATAATTAATGATAAACTTGTAAGTCAGAATAATGAAACTTTTTTTTTTCAAAATAAATATCTCAAAAACTGAAAAGTTTAAAACAATCCACAATCATTGTATTACATAAAGGTCCTAGAAATTGAAAGTGAATTTGTTATGGTTTTTTTTCGTGAAATATTTCCATAATAATAGAGTATACTTATTGGCCTAGTTTAATAGACAGAATATAAATTATAAGGATTGCGCATCGCTGTTTAAAAAAGTCCTCGAGATATGAGTAAAACAAAAAAAAAAAAATTTCGATTTAAATTGATGAAGCGCGTTCATGTAATTTATAGTCCCGTGGTTCAATATGCCCCAGAGCAGAGAAAGAAAGATAATCACTAAATTTTTTTCTCTTCCACTGAAACCCGAAGAGTTACGCCCCGTGATTCAAGACACTAGGAGATGTTGAGCCACGAATGATATTAAACCCACGCAATCATCAAGCTTAAAAAAAATATTAATACTGATGCGGTATGTTATCCTGCACTTGAATGACATAACAGGTGTGGCATTCATGAAGATGAAAATACACCAGAAGGGGAAAAAATAAACTGATCTATATCATGACATACTTGACTGGTATGAACCGATCGATTGGGTTGTCCGCTGGGAGGGGGGGGGGGGGCGGCACTGAAAGAAAACCAGCAATGATATCGTAAACGTGGAGGGGGGGGAGGGTTGGACCCACTAAGGACGGTAAGGAGCTCCTACAGATAGGAGGGTGTGTGTGTATATATATATATATATATATATATTAATTTTAGTTTTTAGTACATATAATTAGATTATGATCCGTAAGGTTTCCCTAACCTTATGGGCCAACAGGTGTAGAGTTCATCTGTTTCCGAAGCCACAGCATATAAAGGGATTGTGGTGCTAGCGGTATGCCCATTCGCCTTTACTTCCCCAACTTGAAAGTCAAGTACTCATTTAAAGCTGGGTCGAATGGAGAGACTTTGGCCTACTTTTACCAGGACCTGGAAAAAATTCCATTCGGTTCTGACCGAAGATCGAACCCGGGATTCTCAGGTCGATATTCTGGCTCTCTACGCCGCTCAGCGACACTTCCCTCTATGTTCGTGCGGTAGATCGCCACTGTTTTTGTGTTAGCAGGTTTGGCAATAATAAGCAGTGGAGAGATGGCAACCACTTCAGTGGCGTAATCAGGGAGGGGGGAGTGGTGGTCCGCCTCGAGCTGCACTTACTTTTGTCACCAGAAAGGGGGCGGCATTTTCGCCACATTAGCCCTTTTTGGCACAGGGGGGGGGGGGGCGGGGCCACACCAACGCTAGTTTTAGTTGTCACGCTACTGAACACCTGGATTACTCATTGCCAGCACATTTGATGGATACGACATGACAGTTGCAAACAAAACAACAACAGCAACAAAAAATAACAAACACGAGAGCGGTGTGTACCGCGGCAGATGGATAGGTGTGAATCTCCCAGCGGTGCGTGCATCTGTGAATTTACAACCACGGGCGTAAATATATATATATATATATATATATATATATATATATATATATATATATATATATATATATATATATATATATATATATATATAATGACATCTTGTGTGAGTTTTGATAGAATAAATCTACAGTTCGGCATGAATAACATGGTTCGTTGTAACTAAAACATGAATCAAATGAAAATATGATTTGGGCGGGTGTCACCCGAGGGCTATGAGGGTCACGCCGTGTGCTGCCGCGAGGGTCGCAATCAGACAATAGAATGAAGTCGTTTTGAACACAACTGACTGATTGCAGAATATCCATTGAGTGTATCGATGGAGTGTCTGGTCTAATCCGAAGATCTGCTTGCAAAGGCCCCCCCCCCAGTTCGTTAAGTCTGGTCTTATCCTATAGGCCCTCTTGTTATGTCTGGTCTTATCCTATAGGCCCCCTTGTTATGCCTGGTCTAATCCTATAGGCCCCCATGTTCGTTAAGCCTGGTCTAATCCGATAGGCCCCCCTTGTTATGTCTGGTCTAATCCGATAGGCCCCCTTGTTATGTCTGGTCTAATCCGATAGGCCCCCTTGTTATGCCTGGTCTAATCCTATAGGCCCCCATGTGATGCGTGCCTGATCTGATCACATAGTCTCTTTGCAAAGGGCCACCATGTTCGTTAAGCCTGGTTTAATCACATGGTCTACTTGCAGACGGCCCCCATGTTCGTTACGCCTGGTCTAATCTATTAGTATAATGGCAAAGGACCTCCATGTTCGACACGCCTCGATGGTGCGCTTACAAGGTTCAAGGGTAGGTAAGTAAGTATAAGTAAACAGAAGCACACACAAAAATACAGGTAAGGAAAAGACTTACCTGAACTGTTAATGTCTGACATTAATGTTAATAACTTCAACTTCAACCCAAAGGCAGTAGTATAATCTATCGCTCCTTCCCTCCCTCTCTCTCCTCTTCTCTCTCTCTCTCTCTCTCTCGCAATAGTTTGACACTGACACACTGTAATGCTTCCTGTCCTTACGTACACATCTAACACATGTGTAATACAAGTTATATGTGTACCCGATGTGTAATACTGTCCCACCGACAAAGAGCGTCTACTAAAATAAGTATTGGAGGTAAGCCCTTACTTCGACAAACTGATAAGGTAATAGTGAAAGATGTCGTCTTATTAATATATTGTTTTTGTAAAGATCTATTTTAGTTGCGGCACCTAAATGGAATCTGAAACTACTTGTTCCTAAATGGATCCTCCATCTGCTTGTTCCGAAATGGAATCTGAAACTGCTTCTTCCTAAATGGATCCTCAGACTGCTACGTAATGATTATGTGGTGTCTAGGGTTCGAAAATTAAGCGTAAGATTGGCGCGCGTAATTTACGCGTAAATTACGCGTAAGTTACGCCAAAATTACGCGTACCATTAATGCCCAATTTCTTGAAAATGTATGTTCCTTTTGTTGCTCACGCTCACTGATTGCTAGTAGGTGTATTTTTAATAATGTTTTCAAAGGTTTTTACTTGTAATTTACCGGTCATACTAATTTGCCCGTCGTCCACGTATTTCGTCGTGTACTGACTGCATCAGCGGCGGCCATCTTTGGCTGAGTAATACCGTCTAATACGGTCGACGCTGGACGGGTGCAATGCGCCGCGAAATACGCCGCGGGTGCCGAACTCAGCAAAATACGGCACACGCGATCAACGCTAGGGCAATCCGCAGCGAAATACAGACGACGTGGGTGCAATACGCAGCGTAATACGGTCGACGCGATCGACGGAAGCACTATACACAGTAAAATGTTTTCTATACGTTTCATGACATTTGGATCATATATAGATAATCAAGGCCGTACCCAGGGTGGGGGAGTGGGAGGGCTTGGAGGCTGCAGCCCCCCCCCCCAAAAATTTTATTGCTGATAGTAACTCATAAAAAATTGACAAAAATTTGCCTTTAAAAACTTGGAACAGCCACCCCCCCCCCCCCCCAAAAAAAAATCCTGGGTACGGTACTGTAGATAATGTTTAAAAAAAACATTTTTTTTTTTGGATTTTTTTTATTTTATAACCTCCCCGTTTGGCTTGCGGCCGCTTGCCATACAGCTCATGGCGGCATTGTGTACTTAATCGAAAATTGTTATGATTTTATCTTATTTTTAACCAGACTTTGGCTTCCTTATTGAAAATATTTATTTTATTATGTTTACTGAAACGATTAAAAACAAACAATATACTTTGCGGTTTACGCTGTTTTACCAAACGAATACTTCCGGTTTAGGCTTGTGGCCGGATGTAGATGGTACTCCTAATCACTGTAATTAATTAATCGCCACTGTTAACACAACGAATTGCGACAGAAACAATTAAAAATGGCCGTCAAATATGCATTTTTAAATTACCGTAATTTACGCGTAATTTTCAAAATTACGTTACCGTAAATTACGCGTAATTTACGGTAACTTACGCGTAACGTTACGCGACTTCGAACCCTAGTGGTGTCACTTCAATAGCCACATTTCATATCCATTCCACAATTCTGTTGGACACACGATTTCTTTACTTAAAAAAAAAAATCTGCAAACATCTACATGTTTATGTTGTCTTGAGAACTTTGGTCTGCGACTGCGAGCGATCGGCGAGATCTATTCGGTGTAACCAAAGCAAATATAAAAAAACACCAAAGCTGTCAAGGCAGAGGCTGTTGAGATATCGATCGTTTAAAAAAAAAAAAAGGAGGGGGGGGGTAGGCGCTATCGTCGGCGATGAGTCATGTTTTAGTGGCGGAAGAGAAACGGATTCACTAAATCAAACACACAACAAGCAGACGAGAAGTTAATTTTGACTGGTCTTTTAGATACGAGCAAATGTGCTCGATGGTTAGGTTTGCGGGAAAAGGGTGGGGGAGGGGTGGAAAGGGGATCATTATTATTATTATTCTTAAAAAATTAACAAAGGTGTTAAAATATAATTACAAAATAAAAATCTTAATAATTATTATTATCGTTGGACATGGATGAAGGAGCCACTTGCAAGAAATATTGATGTCTTCGGGCAACATGGGTACATAGTTTGAATTGTTCTTGAAACGGACGTTACTAACCCCCCCCCCTCCCGAACACGACATACAATTAATTAGGAAGGAGAGTTGCGACGACAAACTTGAACTGACACATTTAAGAAGATGGGACGGACCCCCCCCCCCATCCGAGGGGGGGGGCGTGTGTCACGTGATCAATAACGCGTGGTTACACACGAACACGCCGCGTGCGAGAGGATCACGGGATGGATCAACATCAATGAAATCAGGATACCTGCTCGGCGATGCAACCACACGCGTTTAGTGAAATAAACGAGCGGAAGTCTGCAGGAATAGGCCGGGCTGACAATTGGTGAAGACAAGAGACAATTACACTGTAACCAGACAGAAAGATACTGACTCGCGCACGGTCCATCAGACGGACGAACGGACAAACAGATAGATGGAGGATGGACCACCAACACCAACACCACCACAGCACTCAATTATTTCATGTCGTTACCTATACCGATCATACCCACGCTACTTTCGTGGAATTAGTACATTTGCCGATATTATCCACAGACATGTTGCTGCTATCTACTCGTCTCTTATCATACGTGTGTATTTCAGTTGCCTTTATATAAAGCCCCGCCCCTCCTACTCCAAATCTCTCTCATACCGTGGTTCAGGGTAGTTTATATATATATATATGTATATATATATATTACACACATACACACACTCATATATATATATATATATATATATATATATATATATATATATATATATATGTATTCCTCCCAGACAGCCAAAAAAACGTGCAGGATAAGGAACCAACTTGTTTTCAAAGGCCAAAGATTGCAGGTGTAATGTGGGGGGGGGGGGGGGACACTTCAAACCCACAACAAGTGCTTCCACTTTGGTGATTTCCAAATATTTCGGGGCTGTTTTTTTGTCGTCGTCGTTGTTGTTTGTTTGTTTTTTTAATCTGTCTACTTTCGAGCGCGATTCCCCCCCCCCCTCTTCGGTACGAGAGTATCAAAGCCGGTGTCATAAGCAAACGTCTATCCGTACACACGATCGCCTCGTGGTTTGACGAAGGGATCCAGCGGGCATCTATCTATCTATGGTGCCGTTAATACACTCCTTTCAAAGATAAAATAAATTTAAAAAAAAAAAACAAGCAATTAAGCCTGTTTCATTCTGGACACAGGACGTGTTAGCGCATTTTCTTGTTATGTACGTTTGTTAGCTTTCAGTAAATATTTGTAAATTTTGGAAATGTTTATAAATTCAATTGTGTAATGCATATATCTGTAAAAAAAATATTATAAAGACGTTTCTTTATATTTGAAAAAAAAATTATTTTCTCTTAAATCTAACTACAACTGGTTTGTGGTTACTGAAAACTCATAATTGAAAACATTCGAAATTGTAGTCATTTAATCGTCCGAAAACTCCGTCAATTGTTGCATAGCTCTGATACTTTCAATTAAACTCAGAACACAAGCTTACTATTTCATTTGATGAGTTTCTTAATAAATCTTGGTGAAACTACGTGCTGCAGTATTTCGCACCAAATGAATGGGTTATTGAACGTACAAGGTGTAGAATGAGGCCATATATATAATATATAAGCCCCTTAGGAGCCCTGAAGCCCGGCCCTCAGAGGTCCTATCGCGAAATGAACTTTTGATATACACATGGCAGGCCAAGACCTACAAAATGATATATACATCATGGGTCTAGGACTTATGGTTGCTGAGATATAGGGCGGTCCATTATTAATATAGCTTATATAGTAAAAAACGGTACTTTATAAGGCCTCTTTTACGGCCCTCAGAGGTCAGATCGCGAAATGGAAAAAAGTCATTTCTTGGCAGGCCAAGACCTACAAAATGATATATACATCATGGGTCTAGGACTTATGGTTGTTGAGATCTAGGGTGATGACGGACAGACAGACAGACAGACACAAAACGGGGACAATAGAGCATTTTTTTTTCGAAAATGCTCTAAAAATCGCCCGACTATATTTCTTTTTGTTGATACGGTCTCCCTGATAGCAGCGGCTGATGATTGGTTGGCTATTTATGGCTACAATACAACTGCCTGCGTGATGTAAATAGCTCCCGGTCATCACACAATGTGAAGATAAATGCAAGCATGTGAAATATATGCGTCTTAGAAATGGAAGACATACTGCATTTATACATATGCAACATCTAATGAATGAGCGCTAATAAACGACAGGGGATTTAACTTGTATCCCAGCGTTAATTCAGCACCCTCCCACGTTATCAGGACTAGTATCAACCAGAGATAATATATTATACAGATAGTGCATCGCTATATAAATAGTCTTCGGTTTTCTGTTAAAAACTCTCGCGCCATTGTTGTTACTCGCTTTCGTTTCCAATGACGCTTTCCATTCATAAAACATGACAGACCTATTTACACCTCTTTGGTGTTGTTTTTTTCAAGACATAAAATAAGAGTAAAATAGCTTTCAATTTACTTTATAAATATAAAAAAGCGATAATATATTATTTAATTAATGAGTTCATGGCAGTGGCGTGGTGATGAGGAGGAGGGGGGGGGGCAATGGGGTCGTCATGCCCCGGGCGCTACTCAAAAGAAAAAAAAAAGGGGGAGGGGGCAAATGGTATATTTCACAAACAGCATTATATGGTTTTCGAATGGGAGGGGGGCGCTAAAAAGGTATTTTGCCCCGGGCGCAAGGTTAAGCGCGCTACGCCACAGGTTTATGGGTTTGTTTTATCAACAGTATAATCCAACGTGTGTAACCCGCTCCAATGTTATTAGAACTGAAAAGGACAAGTCAATGCACACACCACCCCACACACCCCCATTTCCTTCTCAAAGATCTGTAGCAACAGCAATATCGTCATTTAGCCCCTTTCTTACACATGTCATGTCGGTTGTCAAATCCATTCTTTCCGCAAATAAATCAAAACATCAGACATTTGAAGTAGCAGACGTGCACCAGGTGGATCAAGTGTTTATAATATCTTCTCCCTGGAGAGTTGGACAAAATGGAACATTTAGGAGTGTCCATGGTACAATTCATTGTCATTTGTTGGTTACATTTTTTTTAATCCGTAAGAGAGGGAAAAAAAATGGTGCTACATGAATGCTCTACATATCACCGGTCATAGTCTGCGTCGGTTTTGATTTTACTTAATAATTCCCCGCCCCCCCTCTTCGACAAATGCTGCACTGTTGCAGAGGCGTAGTGAGGGGTGGGCAAGGGGGGACAAAAGGGGCGCCAAATGATATATTTTGCATATAATATTATATGGTTTTCGAATGGGGGGGGGCGCCCCGGGCGCGAGTTAAGCTAGCCACGGCACTGCACCGTTGACCAACTCCCAAGCCCCGCACTCTCTCCGCCACTCCCTAGTTGACCCATAGGGCTGCCGCCAGCTAATCATGGGCCCCTGACAACGAACGGGGCGCCTCTGATCGCACACGCCAGTGGCAAAGTCATTATGTAACCCGGCGGGACACCTGAGGGCACAGAATACCTGACATCTGTCCGCAGTATCCGTACAACGGTCCTGGTGGCGATGTAAAGAGAAAGGCCATCATTTAATTGCTCTGGTGTCAGATATTTAAAAAAAATATATTTATTACCTGGTAAGTGTCGTTGAAAAAAATGTTTTAAAGTAAAAGCAATATCTAAAAATACCTATTTATAAAAAATAAAAAAAAAAACTAGTGGAAAATCCTGCTGAAGCTGGCTGAACGAAATCCGACAGAAGGGATAACAAAGAAATATACGAAATAGAAAAGAACATTAGGCCTTTATAGCCATGAACTGAATGCGATATGAACCGCATACACCGCACGATATGAAAACTACCTGAGGGAGACACACGGGTTAGGCGATTATGTATTTAAGGATAAAGCTTTTATAAAACGAAGTGGCTACGGTACCATCAAGCGCCATTATATTAGGGTTAGGAATATGGCTGGTGCCCGTAATGTTTTTTTCGGGTACCAGCAATTATATTAGGGTTAGGATTAGGGTTAGGGTGTGGGGCAATATCTATTGCTGGTACCTGGAAAAAAACACGGAGTCCCGCTTGATGGTGACGCAGCCACTGCGTTTATAAAAATGCACAGAAAAATAAAAAAAAAATTAATTTTATAATACAAATATTAATACAAATAATCATTACAAAAAACATAAGCTTGGGTGCCCATCTAGGTATGTAGATTATTTATTTATTTATTGCTATTTATCAAATAAATTGGGGCATATTCAGTTTTTCAATAAAGATGGGAATTCCATCGACATTAAATAAGACGGTGAATAAAAAACCCATGGGTTCCATCTTCGGATAATTATTTTATTAGAAAAAACCCAGACAATATTTGTCAGGGGAAATCGTTACGGGCGAGGGCTGAAAAAAAATGCGTAGTTATTTATCGATCGGAGTCCGGGTTTATTTTTTTTAAAAACTTAAGTTCTTTATACCGGTTCGATTGGTCAAAAATGCAGTGCAGTGTAGAAGATAAACACTGTAAACAGGCAGCATCAATGTGCATCAATGGAGGACTGGATCCGGAAAAAATCTGGTTCCCCACAATGTAAAAGCCTCATACGATGCTATAATTTGATTTTTGTCAATTAATGAAGATTTAAAGTTCAATGGAGGGGGGGGAGGGGAGGCATTTGCCATTGGACAAGTTTACTGCATGGCCGTCGACAACTAATTTTAGGGCCCTAACCCCCCATACTTTCCCCAATTGTTAGGTTATAGTATTTATCAATGAAGGCGCAGGAAAAGGGGAGGGGGGTGGATGTTGCCGGCGAGTATTCCACACAACTCTACTTGGGGCGAGCCTGCTGTGTGGAGGAACCCACTGAAAGTCGAACGCTCCAAATCACGGTGAATGTTTTAGGGATTGAAATAATCAGGTCTCGACAGTGGCTCGGCCTAGCGTCCAATACGTCAATTGTCAACCTTTTGTAGAGAAAAAACAGTTTCACCACCACAAAATATACCCATCCTCAAGGCCGTAGCCAGGATTTTGTAGGGGGGGGGGGTTGTGGGGAGAGTTTTATATAAGAAAAAATTGGACCGCAATGATAAAGAAGTATATTTTATATTAAAATTTGATTTTTAGAATTAATTTGGGGGGGGGGGGGGGGGAGAGAGGGGCTGCAGCCCCCCTGGCTACGGCCTTGCCCATCCTAGTGC
>JAGDYQ010000052.1:2871671-2909213 GCA_021962125.1 Bulinus truncatus
GCACCACGCTCTACCACACTGCCACAACGTCCTCACGACTTTACACACAAAACCGCATTTACATAATTAAAATTTAAAAAAAAAAAAAACGTGGATGGGGGGATAGTTTAGTTTATTTTTCAAAGACCTAAGACAGGGGTGGGCAACCTCTGGAGACGAAAGAGCCAAAAGTTATAATTTACAATTTTCTCAGCTTTTAAAGAGCCACTAAAATTAATGTTCTAATATTATGGTATTTGATTAGGCCGCAACTTTGATATCGAAAGAGCCACATGCGGCTCGCGAGCCGCAGGTTGCCGACCCCTGACCTAAGACTATGTTTAGCAAAATAATGACAAGGAGCTTACTTATTATATACGTAATATTTTTCATTGTTGATCTCCTTTAGGTTGGCTAGAGGCCAGTTTTTTTACTGCATTTTCAATACCGAAGGCTTTAAGCTTCAACATTTTATCAGCTTAGGCTTTGACCTAATATAATTTTTTTACAAAGCACAAACGAACAAATATCTATATATTTTTATAAAGTATTGGACTAATAATATACACAATTTATATATACTGATGTTATATATATTTAAGCTTGTAGTCATTTTATTATGAATGATTATGCTAACTATATTCAATACACACAAGACCATTTTATAGCTATATAATGGTCCTGTGTGCATTGAATATAGTTAGCATAATCTTTCATAATAAAATGATTACAAGTTTAAATATGTATAAAATTTATTTATATAAATTGTATATATTATTAATCCAATACTTTATACAAATACATAGATATTTGTTCGTTCGTGCTTTGTATATGGTTATAAAAACATCAATCAATTTTTCTCTAAGAGTTAGACCGGCAACACTCAAGTCTCGTCCCTGTTCGTAAGCCTATATGATGTAATTTTGGAGTGGATTTTTTAAATTGTCTTTGTAGTATACTATTATTGACATTTAAATTGTTAATTCTGCATTATTCATTCTGCATTGTACACTGCTGTGCGTTCTTTTTCTTTCAGATTTCAGATTTAGAGTTCAATTGTAATAATTAATATGGTATCTGTACCTCAAAAGACTTTCAAAACTAGATCTGAAATAGATGTCTGGTTGATTGGTCAACAGTTAGCATCTCTTGATTTAGTCACTTGTTCTAACAGTCTACCAACTATGGTGCTCACTCTGTGTCGTTTGCTTTATTACTTGAAGAGTAGAAGCTTTCTCTCTCTCTGGAAGCTGCTCAAATGTGATCAATGAAGTTTTTGCTATATGGTTAATAGCGCTCATCCCAACGACACAGAAACCCAATGCTGTTGCCAAGCTGAAAGCATTGTACGAGAGATATGTTAAGCTTGGCAAGAACAAAGGCTGTCGAAGTGATAGGCAGATGGAGTTGAAAGTTGAATTTTTCCAGCTGATGAATCAACAACAGTATCACTGTCAACAAGTACAATATATAGAGCTAGAAAAAATGTTTGCCAATCAGTAAACCAGAAGGAGATGTTCGTGCCAAGCACATCATTAGTTGCTCATTTTGATGGAAAATTACTACCAGATGTTGGTGGCCAATCAGACGAGCTAGTTGATCGAATGTTAATTGTTGTGTCTTGAGTGAAGGTTGAAGAGCTGACAATTCTACAACTTCCAAGATCAACTGGTGAATTAATGGGTAAAGCTGTGGTTCAGATACTACATGAGTTGAAAGGTGTCCCAGAATGGCTGGCTGGTCTTTGTTTTGATACAACAAGTCTTAACACAGGAGTTCATACTGGCGCCATAACAGTTATTCAGCGGATGTTTGACAAACGCCTTCTATTTCTAGCATGCTGTCATCACATCTTTGAAATAATATCAGCAGCAGTGTTTGACAAGTTGTTTAAACCATCTGTACCACACTTTTCACTGTTCAAATGTTTCAAGGAAACGTGACCGACCCTTGATACATCACGATTTGCTGCTATTGATGTCTCTACATCCAGCTCAGAGTTGACAAACAGTGAGAAAGCTTGGCTTTATGAGAGAAAAGCAGACCATGATGCTTAAGGGGGCCCAACATGAGCACACTATTATTTGAATAACAGGAATTCTCTATCAAAATAGTATACACATATATGTTACTTACTAATTGTATAACAAACATCATTTCATGTCTTATAGGTTCTTGGCTATACTGGGTCAAATATTGATGAAAACTGTCTGAAGTGCAATGTTTGGAATTTTTTAGGGCATTCTGTGTGCAAGTTACACTTAAGATAAATAAATCATTCAACTCAAGATAAAACAATGAGTAAATACTGAAAATTACAGCCTGATACCTCTTTTAGTTTTTTTAAATATTCACGTTCAAATATCGCGAAAATGTAAATGTCACGCGAACTCGCGACTACCCTTAAAACTTAAAAAAATCACATCTCACAAAGTTTTTGACCAAATGGTCTGAAATTTTCAGGAATCACTCAACTTTGAATGTACAACAAGCCCTGAAAATTTCAAAAAGATCTGAGAGGGTCGGGTGAACAATTGTCAAAAAACTGGTTGAGTTGACATGGAATGACCCTTTTGCATAAAAAAAACTTAAAAGTTTGATGCTAATGAGCAGTCACTTAGACTCAATATTTTTTCCTATAATTTGGCCATCGTATTACTGACCCGAAACATCACATTTCTGGGGGGGTATGCGAAAGTGAATTAAACAATTTTTTTTTCACCATTATCCTCTGAAACACTCTAATGTACATTTACACTTGGGGAGGGGGGGGGGAACACACACAGTTCAAGGATATCATGACCAAGTCGTATGGAGTCCATGTGTTGCAGCGTCACATACTCCTGCTCAGGTATCCTGGCATTGTTCACATACGTCTGAAATAATTTTTAAAAAACAAACACATAACAATAAACTAATTAAAAAGCAATTCAATAAATGTAAAGTAATGGGGGAAAAAACACAACATAATGATAGAGGAAATGGCCGAGTCCTATCTATACAACATATATGTATATCTATTCAATATTCAATATATATATAGTCGATTCCGCTTAATTGGGACACATCGGGACCGAGGCTTTTTGTCCCAATTAAAAATACCAATTTACTATTGGCTTCTTGGTTTGGTTTCTTTGAGATTCGTCCCAAGTAAGCGGCTGTCCCAATTAAGCGGAGAGAGAGAGAGAGAGAGAGAGAGAGAGAGAGAGAGAGAGAGAGAGAGAGAGAGAGAGAGAGAGAGAGAGAGAGAGAGAGAGAGAGAGAGAGAGAGAGAGAGAGAGAGAGAGAGAGAGAGAGAGAGAGAGTATGTTGGTGTGAGTTTGCTTAAGTGGTGGTTTGGAAAGTTACCAATCACAAAGTTCTTGGGCACGACAAATATTCATGCTCGATCAACACAAATTGGGGGCCCCAATATAAATCTATCCACAGAGATATGATGACCCTTATCCTGTTCACACACCCCAAGATCCCCACACACACACACAGACACCCGGCTACACTTACACAGACTACACAGTGAACGATGTTACACGTAATACCAACACATCACACGGTGTGTGTGTGTGTGGTGGGGTGGGGAGTCCACCGATCAACCAAATATCTCTATAAAGAACCGAAAAAAAAAATCCATTTGTTGTGCTCAAACGGTTTCCTGGTAGGTGGCGCTGACATCGTTAAGTGCTAGAACGCCTGTCATACGGCATTCATGTTTTCTTGTATTTACGATTTTAATACAATAAATGCGTGATTTACACATATGTATATTTATTTTTTTTTTTGGTTCACTGTTTATAAATAGTTTCTCGTTCGTATCAATGAAGAAAGTCAATCACTGATCAACGTGAAGTATCCAACCGGGACTTTTTCGGCAAGAACAAAGCAGCGACCTATCCATTGGAAGGGGAGGGGGGCCGCACATAACTCAGAATTGACAAGCGAGTTAAATCAGCCATTCAAATTGACCGACTCGGGAGTGAATCAAAGCGTTAACTAGGTCAGGTCGCGTTAACTTGATCAGGTCGCTAGGCTCCAGCCACACAACAATCAGACATACTGACTGACTCGACCGTTGTTTTAGGCAGGCCAACTATGCGCTGCCTGTGGGCCCCCTTTCTCAAAAGGGCCCATACACTACACATTCCTATAACGTATGAGGATGATGCACCAGGACAGGACTGCCACCATCTTATTTTGGGCCCCTGAAAATTTCCACCAACTAAGTGCCGTGCCCCTCTGATCAAACACACCCACCGACTAAGTTCTTTTATAGCAATGCCGCCTGACGTGAGTTCGTGTAAAAGTGTGTGTGGGGGGGGGGCTCCATTCGACGGTCCTGAACAGAGTCCCCACAGTTATATTTGCCTTGGGGCACTATATTCCTCAAAAGAATTTGCCAAACCCCCAAATCCCTATGAACGTCCCCTTGATACAAACTTAACTACATGATTTGACTAATCATACCACAAAAAAACGGCTGATTCGACACATTTTTTAGAGAAGAAAATGACGTCTTTTATTTATCCATTACACGGATATAATTAAACCGGAAGTAAATTGATGATGATTCGAATCATAGCAATGAATCATCTTCATAAGACACAATAAAAACTATTTTTAAAAAAAAAATAATTTAACAAAAAAAAAAACAAAAAAAACAACAACATCGAAGTGCCTCCTGCTACGGGACTGGTGGATCGATTTCACAACAAAAGCCCCAGAGTGCAAATCAATAAACCGCTATCTATATATGGCTACAGCAGGTACGAAAATGATTTCATTGATATGCTCGCGTGCGCCCCCACCCCTTTCACCAACTCTGCCATTTATTTATTTTTAGAATAAATTTTCGAAAAAAAAAGGTCTATTGTCCCCGTTTTGTCTGTCTGTCTGTCTGTCCGTCATCACCCTAGATCTCAACAACCATAAGTCCTAGACCCATGATGTATATATCATTTTGTAGGTCTTGGCCTGCCATGTGTGCAGCAAAAGTTCATTTCGCGATCTGACCTCTGAGGGCCGTAAAAGGGGGCTTATAAAGTACCGTTTTTTACTATATAAGCTATATTAATAAAGGAGCGCCCTATATCTCAGCAACCATAAGTCCTAGACCCATGATGTATATATCATTTTGTAGGTCTTGGCCTGCCATGTGTACATCTAAAGTTCATTTCGCGATAGGACCTCTGAGGGCCGGGCTTCAGGGCTCCGAAGGGGCTTATATATTATATATATGGCCCTATTCTACACCTTGTACGTTCAATAACCCATTCATTTGGTGCGAAATACTGCAGCACGTAGTTTCACCAAGATTTATTAAGAAACTCATCAAATGAAATAGTAAGCTTGTGTTCTGAGTTTAATTGAAAGTATCAGAGCTATGCAACAATTGTCGGAGTTTTCGGACGATTAAATGACTACAATTTCGAATGTTTTCAATTATGAGTCCTATTTCAGTAACCACAAACCACTTGTAGTTAGATTTAAGAGAAAATATTTTTTTTTCAAATATAAAGAAACGTCTTTATGATATTTTTTTTTACAGATATATGCATTACACAATTGAATTTATAAACATTTACAAAATTTACAAATATTTACTGAAAGCTAACAAACGTACTGATACATAACATGAAAATGCGCCAACACGTCCTGTGTCCAGAATGGAACAGGCTTAATTGCTTGTTTTATTAATTACACCTATCCAGTACGCCTGTGTGTTGTGTCTCTGTGTGTGTGTCTGTGTTTGTGTCTGTGTTTGTGTCTGTGTGTTTGTGTCTGTGTGTTGCGTCCGTGAAAGTGGATAATTGTATTGGTCACGGCTCTGTCGACGTGAGACGTGAACTGATACTCTTTACCACTCCACTGAGATGGGCGTTGATTGTGTGTACAAGTTTCACCGCCGTCAGTGCCTGCTGTACCTCGCTTTTGCAAGGCTTAAGCCCAGAGGCGTACCGACGGTGGGTGAAGTGGGGTCCTTATTCGAACTTCCACCCGGCCCCAGCTTGAAGGCCCCTTCCCCCAAAAAAAAATTATTTTACATTAAATATGAAGTACATTATCTCATGTCATGGTGCCGAATGTCAAAATGCAGGAGGCCCCCAAAGAGGCCAAGCCCCTCCCCGGGCCCCCAAGTCCCTAGGTTCGGCACTGCGTAAGGCTTATAAAAAACATACTCCCCGAACTCATTTCCTCGCCACTGCACCCTTGAGCTGACCAGTGTTACGATAAGGGCGCCCAGTTTCACCACAGACACTGATGGCTACACACACACACACACACGAAAATTCATGTTAGTTCTCCCTTCACCCCCACCCTCCCAATCAGATATTCACCCCCGCCCCCCCCCCCAAAATTCCAAAAATAGTGATACACAATGCAACGACGATTGGTCCTAATCTACTTGTACACCAACACAGACAAACTAACAATCAACAACAACAACAACAACAACAACAACGTGTGTTTGTTTAACCACATCACTCCCAGCAACGCCAAAGTTTTTTTTATTAATCTACCCCCCCCCCATACTCAAGGGAAGAGATTATACATCAGTTCTGAGCGGAAAAGGAAAAGTTCCGACCGCAGACCGGCATCTAGGCAGCGGCGTAACTGATTGGGGGCTGTGGGCGACAACTCCTATAATTTAGTTTTCTTGGCCCGGGGGGGGGGGAGAGACAGATGGTCATTTTCTATAAGAAAATATGCAAATGTCTTATCGAGTGGCTAAAAGAATTGTTGGACATTTTGTCAACTTTTTTTATGCAATTAATGTTGCTTTTTTTTTTTTTTACTAAATGTATGTACTCACCCCGTTAGTTGTGCTCAAATCTTTCACCTTGAACTTGTTCAAGTACAGGTCAAACGTCAGAACGGCATGTCTTTTATCGACAGACTGGGCCTGGAAATATCATTTTAAAAAATTGATTTACACGAGGCAATCGTAAAACATTGTGAAGAAGAATGGAAGGAAAATCTCTCTACGAACTAACAACATACACACACACACACACACACAGGCAGACAGTGCTAAACGCACACAGACACAAACACTATCATTGTATGAGTTAGTGCATGTGTTGATTTTTATATATATTTATGGTAAGAGCAAAAATAATAATGATCCATCAACGCTATTTTGGGCAACCTTCTCAGGTATAGCGCCCAGCGCGGGTACTCATCCCGCACTACACTACCCACGTTCCTGGTACTAAGAATCAGAACAGTGAATAGCATAGTATCCATGGGCTGGACGGGTAAGGCAACACAGTAATAGATCCCCGGGGGTTGGGGGCCCATGAAAAGAAAATGGTGGATAGAAACAACAAAAATTCATTTAGGTTGAGAAAATGTTTGATAGCATCCACGGAACAAATTCATATGAGAGGGCCATGCCATACGCTCTATGTATCAACCCTATGAACACGTGACATTTATATAGGGTGTGTGCGTGTGCCAGTGCGAGCGGTGTGCATGTGTGTGTGTGTGTATGTGTATGTGCGGAAAAACACACTTGGCCCCAGGGGGTGGGGGTGTGAGTATACAATATTCTTTTTCGGGCTAATGGCCTAGTTACTTTTTTGTTATTTTTCTGGCTAGTTGTCGTAGAAGGGTCCGCAACTTGATAAATGGCCCATAATGGCCGTTAGGTCAGATCTGGGGTAGAGATGACTGTATCGTGTAGGATAGGGTGGGAGGGGGGAGCGGCAATGGGTAACGGTCATGGATAAGAAAATATCCACAGTGTCAGCTTGACATATAGTTACCGACCGAACACCTGGAAGTTTGTGATTACAGTGACCTCCAAAATAGCCAAGCAGACATACACCCCACCCCACCTCTTACTCTCCACCCACACAGACAACCCCGATGCCCCATTCCACTTAAGTGGTTTCCACAGGCACTTGTTGATGTGTGAGGGGAGGGAGGAGGGACAACTCAAAAGTTCAATTCAGGATTAAATCCATGGGCCAGGGTACACGAGAACGTCGGGTGTAGAGATGTGCACAAGAAACAATGGAACATGAGGTGGTAGAAATGAAGACATGCACATCTCAGGTACATGTGAACAACAATCATGGTCCCCAGGGGGGAGGGACACTCTTACAATTTACAAGTGTTTATTTATAGAAACAATAATTTTCTAACTAGTTTCAAATTTTTTTTTTTTTTTAAACTGACAATGAAAAGATAACCTTGCCTAAGAAAGGGTTTTTGATGTGTGTAAAAAGTAAAGTTTCAAGGAGAAACGATGCGAATATCTACGGTGTGTAAAAAGTAAAGTTCCAAGGGGGAAACGAAGCGAATATCTACGGTGTGTAAAAAGTAAAGTTCCAAGGGGGAAACGAGGCGAATACCTACGGCCCTCCTATTTCCCGACAAACTGGGGCCCCTGCAAGCAGAGTCTATTTGAGAACCGCAATGAAAAGTCTATTGAAATTTGTCCTGAATCGGCTTATTTTTTTTTTTTTTAAAAACCGGTTCCGTCTTGTTATGTCACCTTAATGGTTGGGGGGCTGGGAGGGGGGGGACACGGTTTGATAAAACATACCGCAGGTGTTATAGATCACGGGGTCTCAACCTGTACACCGGAACACATTTTTTTTAAACCAAGAACGAGACCAGCAGTGGATAAGACAAGCCAACCACCGGGATGTTTGTGGGGAGGGGGGGGAACTGTTCTTTTTTAAAAACGACCGTTGCCTGTAAGCAAAATAAAATCTAAACCTGTAACTTTTTTTTCCTTCTTTTTTTTGAGACCCGCTGTAACCGGATAAGATATATATATATATATATACACACACACATAGGTAAGAAAGTTTCCCCCCAATTAACAATAGATTGAATGCCATGGTTTCACGGTTGGTTGAGCAACGTATGAAATAACCTTCATGATTTACTCCCCACGCCCCCCCCCTCCTTATTCCCCCCTAATAAAATACATTCAAGTGAAGATGACTCAAAAGTGTCTCGACACACTCAAAAGTGTCTTGACAGACTAAAAAGTGTCTTGACAGACTAAAAAGATTTTCATTACAAAGTAAAATAAATAAATAAAAAAAAAACAACACAGAGGTTTGGGGGGAGGGGTGTAGCCAAAGTAAAGAAACAAAATAATGACTGACATCTCAAGTCCAGTACATGGCACAGTATCATCTATATTTGTGAGTGACACAACATTCAATGAATGCATGGGAGGGTGGGGGTGGATTTCTTAAAGTAACCATGCATGTCTGTATGTAAGTTTGTGTGCTCTGGTGTGTATCCTGTAGGTATGCAAGCTAATGTGTAACTAGTACCTATGTGTGTGTGTGTGTGCGTGTGTTTGTTCATGTGTAGCTTGTAGGTCTGTTGGTGTGCTGGTCTGTAACTTATATATATATTTATTATATATATATATATATATATTTGTATATATATATATATATATTTATATATATATATATATATATATATATATATATGTTCATAAGTTTATGTTGTAACCTGTACGTATGTTTGTTTGCTCATGTGTAACTCGTAAGAGTGTATTTAGGCTGATGTGTGTGATGGAATACGACCTGAACCTGATGAATGCGAGTGTATAGTCAATGTACTGGTACCAGCAACTATTCTGTATATGAAGGCGAGTGTATAGTCGATGTATTGGTTCCAGCAACTATTCTGTATACGGAGATGAGTGTATAGTGTATAGTCAATGTATAGGTTCCAGCAACTATTCTGTATACGGAGATGAGTGTATAGTGTATAGTCAATGTATAGGTTCCAGCAACTATTCTGTATACGGAGGCGAGTGTATAGTCAATGTACTGGTTCCAGCAACTATTCTGTATATGAAGGCGAGTGTATAGTCAATGTATAGGTTCCAGCAACTATTCTGTATACGGAGGAGAGTGTATATTCAATGTACTGGTTCCAGCAACTATTCTGTATAAAACCAATGAAGGGACAATCAATTCTCGTATATGTTCAGGACATACATCATCATATGTTCTCTTCCAGCCCTGTGAGATTCTACGAACTTGTTCAGTTACACGCGCTGTATCAGTGGTAGAGAGGAGAAATGTACATCAACAACTTGGGAGTCATAAATCTATGAACCACTTCAATCTCCTAACAGCCAGTACCATAAAAACATGCATCGAAATTTATATACACCTTTTTTTTTTCTTCCTGGTTTGTTTTTCTTCTCAGGTACATGTAGTTGGTTATGAGATTTTTCGTAAAGAAGGCAGCATGAATAAAAGCTTCAGTGACGTGAAAAGTTACCGCTACCAGAGTGATGTGGTGCAGTAAACTAACTATACGATGTAACGGCGTTTCTGAAACTTTCGTGATCCACGAGTAAGGAAAGAAAAAAGGGTTAAAGAAAGAATCTAAAAAAATTGATCGCACATGGTATCGATTAGCAATAAATCAATTATTTATTTCCGAACGGGTCGCGACCCTGACTTTGAGAACCGCCTCACTGGGTCGATACAATAAAAAGTGCAAGCACTCGTCCCTGGGGCCTACACACCTGTGCGGTGGCTGCACACACACACACACACACACTGACTAGCACACACGAAACATAACGCGTCGAGGGTCATCAATCTCTTTTTGTTTGGCCTTCATTCAACCCCCTGCATAAACATTGCATCGATTTGAACACATTCTTCAATCGTCTACCTTTTATTAAATATATATATATATATATATATATATATATATATATATATATATATATATATATATAATAATACTCATTTCCAGTGTGCGTTAAATCGAAAGTAAAAAATGAATACAACAGTATTCCAGTTTAAAATACAACCATGAAAAAAATCGGATCTGCCCCAAAACAAAAAAATAACCTAGCCTACCGATCAAGCATAAGGGGATATAAACTCTATGCAAAGGTTTTGCAAGGTACAGCTATATATATATATATATATATATATATATATATATATATATATATATAATAGCGATTTGGGTTCTGCGTTTAATCGAAAGTAAATAATTAAAACAACAGTATTCCAGTTTAAAATACAATCATGAAAAAATCGGATCTGCCCGAAACCAAAAAATAAAATAACCCAGCCTACCGATCAAGCCTAAGAGGATATAACTCTATGCAAAGGTTTTGCAGGGTACAGCTAGTGTATATATATATATATATATATATATATATATATATATATATATGAGTGATCAGTCTGTATTGTCGGTTCAGCCAGATCAATTAAAATTTTAAATCATCATCCCATTAACGGTGTGGTCGTTGAGGACACATCCTTAAATACATAATATCGTCTACTAGTCCGTGTGTCTCCCTCGGGTAGTTTTCATATCGTGCTCGCGGCTCTTGTGGGGTGGGGGGGGGAGGGATTACTGGACTATAGGAGCCCTCGGCGAGAAGAATGTTTACTTCAGGCCGGGGGCGGGGGTCCCCTATTGAACGGTTTTACTTGAGGCCTCCCTCCTCTACAAGCTAATGGCCTGCGCATGCCTGTTGTGTTACATGTGTAGCTGTGCGTTCCCCCCCCCCCGAGTGCGTGTGCAACTGTGCAATGCCTCCCCCCCCCCCCCTTTAGGTGTGTATTACGTGCGTGCGATTGTCTTTGAAAATATACACATACAGCATTCCTTAATCTGACCTTGTGCACGACATTTGGAGGTGGTAAATAGAGCGTGGAGGAGTAGGTGGGGGTGGGAGGGGAGAAGGATTGAAACTGAAATCGCGGTGAGTTGTCTAGCACCGGATGAACTCATCGGAAAGCGATGCCGGCGGTTGACGCGAGTAAAACAAGCGCTCACACCGGGGGGGGGGGGGGGGGAGAAATCAATCTGGGAATGAGGGACGGCTGGAAAAGAATCCAACAATCTTTTAAAAATTAAAAAAAACAACAACATGACGAGACAGAAGCGAAACATCATGGAGGGGAAAATTACGTGTTAAACAGAAAAACGTGAATAAGATTGGTAGAGAGATGGAAATTGAGAGAGAGAGAGATGCTTGCTGCAGGTAATGCGGGCTAGAGGAAGAATAGCTCTTCTTCTGTCAGTGCCTAATTATTTGTTACCTCAGTTTCAATTGAGTGTGTTAGGTGTTAGGCGCTGCTACATGCTGGTTACAGGCGGTGCAGTAGAACGATCAATTAGCACCTATGTTAACAAGTAGCAGACGACAGACAAATCAAGCTTGAAACAAACAAAAAAAGAGAGAGAGAGAGAGAGAGAGAGAGAGTAGTCGCCCCTTTGCGAAAAATTATCTGGCAAATATTGCTCATGACACAAACCACGACAATTATCTGGCAAATATTGCTCATAACACAAACTACGACAATTATCTGGCAAATATTGCTCATGACACAAACCACGACAATTATCTGGCAAATATTGCTCATAACACAAACTACGACAATTATCTGGCAAATATTGCTCATAACACAAACTACGACAATTATCTGGCAAATATTGCTCAGAACATACATAACATATCTTATAAATTTTATCGGTGAGAGAAAGAGTCAAATCAGAATGGCGCGAGAAACGAGCTCGAAATCCATCGACGCCATTATCTTTTTTTTTTTTTTTGTTTTACCTAATAGGTAAAACATAAATACAGCGAAAGAAAAAGAACATTGCGTCATAAAATGTTATATTCGCAATCTCCCCCTATACATTTTTCCAGATGAACCCAACCAACTTTTGAGTTATTGCACCATTACAGAGAAGTAAAGTTGTAATTAAGCACATATAAATTCTCCAGCATTCAAATCATATCATACGTTTTGTCGTCTGCCACTCACGTTTGCAGAAACCCCTGTCTTGAATGCATTGCCCCCTCACCCCCTTCCCCCCCCCCCTAGAGACACAAGGGATCGCCATTACCAATTATTTTCTTGAATTAACATAATTGAAATGTTGTTCATGACCTATTTCTGCGGTACAACAGACCTATCTGTGTGTGTGTGTGGGTGCGCGCGCATTAGTGTTTAAACAAGGCCAGACTAGCATTGTCCACATTTATAATAACCAACTGATATACTTCGGGGTCTCAAAATTGGATGGTGCCCCCCTCCCCCCTTCCGACAAGCTACAAGTGGGGCACTTTCGTCCCAGTAGAGCTGGGACTGAAAGAAGGGGGCCGCCGCCGCTGACGTAACGGTGGTACACAAAGAAGATTAAAAAAATAGGGAAACCGAAGGCAGTTGACGCCCGCGAGGACTCAACACAGTCGCGACAAATGCATTAACTTCTTGTCAATTAACGTGCTGCGAGTCAATAGATATCTCTCTCTCTCTCTCTCTCTCTCTCTCTCTCTCTCTCTCTCTCTCTCTTGTGTCTTGTGCGGTGGTACTGTAACCTAAGCCTGTGGGGTTTGGTTCACTAGCGACCGTGAAAGACCTGTATAATAAATAATATCACACTGTGTATGTGTGTGTGTGTGTGTCACGTGGTGTCACCCGGTGTACCAGACTGCCATACAGAGCAAATCATATTGACTTAACTTAATTTTTTCTTCAGAAAGATCTTTTTAAATGTGTAATCTTATGTCAAAATGGTGGCGTCAGCTGGATCGGGGGGGGGGGGGGGGTAACGGGCGGATGTCAAAACGGTTTGATAGCTTAAAAGGCCGAAATTATTTCCTAACATAGGAACAATGCACAAACTTATGATTTCACTATCTCCCCCCCCCCCCACTTTACCTTATCATCTTGTTTTCTTCGTGTCAAAATAAATCAGGACATTTAAATGAGGAAGAAAATAATGTTCTACACAGCACATCAACACACGTGACACAGCACACCAACACACGTACACACGTGACACAGCACACCAACACACACACAAACGTTACACCGCACACTAACACACACGTGACACAGCACACCAACACACGTACACACGTGACACACCACACCAACACACACACAAACGTTACACCGCACACTAACACACACGTGACACAGCACACCAACACACGTACACACGTGACACACCACACCAACACACACACAAACGTTACACCGCACACTAACACTCACGTGACACAGCACACCAACACACGTACACACGTGACACACCACACCAACACACACACAAACGTTACACCGCACACTAACACTCACGTGACACAGCACACCAACACACGTACACACGTGACACACCACACCAACACACACACACCCACAAACGTTACACCGCACACTAACACACACGTGACACAGCACACCAACACACGTACACACGTGACACAGCACACCAACACACGTACACACACAAACGTTACACCGCACACCAACACACACACGTGACACAGCACACCAACAGACACACACAAATGACAAACATTTGCCATTGTATTGTCTGTGTACAAAACGTCTTCGAATAACACACACACACACACGCACGCACACAGACAAATAACAACCACACCGTGCACCATATGACGACGTGTGTGCCGGCAGAACGTCTACACACACAGATTCACATTTATTTGATATACAGCTGTGCCTCTTTGTTATCTGCGTCTATAAACCGTGTGGTGTAACTGAAGCCGGAATTATTATACATATATTTAGATTGTTCGTGTTTATCCGTCTCCTCATTTTGAGCTCATTAAATGCAATTCTTTCAAAGGGGGCGGCGCAGGGTGCAGGCAGGGCTGCCAACTAGGGTTATTTTATTTCCAGATGTAGACAATTATTTAGAGAGAGAGAAAGAGAGAGAGAGAGAGAGAGAGAGAGAGAGAGAGAGAGAAATTTAAAAAACAAAATAGAACAGGTCTAGATTTGGCTATCTGGATCATTCTTCAGGTCAACAGTTGGCAGTCCTGCAGGGGGTGGACCAACACACGCTTGAAGCAATAATAATTAAATCTAAGCAGCTCATTGATGTTAGTCTTACCTTATTATCAGGCACGTTCTATTTTCGTTTTTTTTTTTTTAAAAGAAACAAGATGATCGAATGTCCTCTTCCAGATCAATGTCAACCCCGGATCGATAAATCAGCAACAAAAACACGGCAATAAACAAAAACACAAAACAAGAACCTAAATTTGTGTTCAAACTAAACTCAAACTTATCACATGGAAATATAAAACAACCCAAAACAGAAGATCACTTCGAAATATAAAAACAAAAGAAAAAGAGAGAGATCCGTGTATCATCCAGGTCTGAAGAGTTTGAAGAAGGGATATATAAATAAAAAAAATAAAGCCAAATCACACGAGTTGTTTGAGTGTTAAAGGGAGTTTTGTTTTGGTTAGATAGTCACCGCCCGTCACTACACGGGGTGGTGGCTGGTGGTGCAGGCAGACGACAAGACACATTGATCTAAAAAAAAAAAGGTGGTTCTGCAAGGTATTGAAAGTGTGTGAACCAGGCGAGGGCTGGGCTTGGGTGGGGGAGGAAAAAGGGGGGGGGGGTGTTAGTCTTGACATTCAAACAAGCGAGAGAGAGACGCTCAGTGACAGAAAGAGAAATCGATTTTATGAAACGAAAAATCGGTTTATCGATGACGTGACGTGTTATTGGTACGTGGTGACATTTTATTGATATGTGGTGACAATGCACTTTTACTTAAGGAAAAAAAATTACACAGTGAAGGGAAATAAATAACCAAAGCGAGGTGTGTGGGGAGGGGATTGGGGGGGGGGATAAATTGTGCCTTAAAACCTTTAATTACATTGTGCTTGTTTATTTCTGATTTAAAGACGTGAAATCGGGAAAATGGGGAGAAGGGGGGGGGAAGGGGTGAGGGCATAGCATAATCTTGAACAAAATTATTTTCAAAAGTAACCATTGTGACGTAACCATTGTGACGTAACCATTGTGACGATTTATTTGTCATAATGTTTTTTTTTTCCCTTTTCAAAATGAGCAATTACAGCACGGACAATGGAAGAGCAGAACGTAAACATTGTCCGCTGTTAGCCGCGAGTAAGGCCAACGAGAGCCGAACTCAATTCAACAAAAATACTCATTAGTCGGCTACCATTCCGTTGTTTCACTGACTGGCCTACACCTAGTATGCATATTAGCAAAGGAACTATAACATAAACAAACAAACAAATAAACAAAAGGGATAAATGCATCACATGATTAAACAGATTGAGGACTCCCCCCCACCCGCGAGTCGCGTCGAAAAACCGTGAGGCGTTGCCGGGTCGTGAAAAGAACTACTTCAACAAGATCGTTAGGGTGAATGTGAGTACACAGACGAACGGTGACCCCGCACCCGATAGATCGAGGAATCTTCAAACTACTGCAGTTGATGGGGGGGGGGGGGAGCGGGCGAGGGAGAGGAGGGCGGACCGTGAGAAGCTTTTTCGCAAATGTGCCACTTTTTTTTTTTAAGCTATGTCCAACAAAAAATGTCAAATTAGCGCAAAGTTATAATTTATTTATTTATTAAGTTGGAGGTAAAAAAAAAAAAAATTTTTTTTTAAAAAAATATGTGCTACTTTTTTTTATACGTTTTTGCGCTACTTCGGTCCAAAATTTCTAGCGACATTGAATCTGTTTCTCCTCAACGCACATACACATTTAATCATGCGTACGGACACAAGGGAGACGCATTCAGCCCGTTGAAATGAAATATCACACGGCGAGCTAGATAATAATAAGTAAAAAAATAAACGGCCGCTGTAATAAAAATAAATAAAAACTAGAGAGCCTTTATTTTGTTAAACACGGTAAGCAAGAAAAAAAAATATGTCTCAATGACGAAATCATGACAGCTTTTGATACGAGCTATGTCTAACGGAAAATACAAAAAAAAATGTTACTAAAGAAACTTTGCGTTATTTCAATGTGTAAAAGGAAAAGATCTTCAAAAGGACAAAAACGTTATCACACAAACACGTGAACACGACGAGGGCTAACGCACTGACACATTGGCACACGGACAACACGTTTACACACGGGTAAACACATTTACACACGGGCAAACACATTTACACACGGGCAAACACAAACACATTTACACACGAGCAAACACATTTACACACGGGCAAACACGTGCATTAATGAGCACCAACACATCGAATCACTCACAGAATTAAAAAAAAAAATGACACATTCCGGACCTGTACCACCCCCACCCCCATCCGCCACGCCCCCAGGGTGCAATTGTACTCACCGCCAGAACCACGTCGCATTCCTCTCTGCCCAGAAACAACATGGTCTTGGGCAGGCGAAACTTCTGCCCGTGGGTGTCCACCAGGTACCAGTGGTCCTGCAAGAGGGCGTCATCTCCTTCCTGGAAATTAAAACAAAAAACATCAGGTCATTGACAGGTAGAATCAAAGAGAGAGAGAGAGGGGGGGTGAGAATTTGTGGGGAGGTGTTTTGAGTTCAGAAATTTAATTAATACACTGCGCTCACTCGTGAGACTACATCTTTTTTTTTTTTGAGAATTTTCTGGGAAAAGTATGGCATATACGAAGTCCTTTCAAATGTAATGCGAAGTGGGCAAGAATTTTGACCGGAAACCCTGAATATCGCTGGAAGTCTTACCTAGGACGCCCCCACCACCGCCACCACCACTCACACAACCACACACACTCATTAAAGATAAAAAGTCAAAGGACTTGGAGACGAAAGTTCAACGTGGAAATTATTAACATATGAATAATGCATATAAAAGCGATTTGGGCTCTGCGTTAAATCGAAAGTAAAAGAATTCATACAACAGTATTGGAGTTTAAAATACAATCATGAAAAAATCGGATCTGCCCAAAACCTTAAAAATAACCTAGCCTACCGATCAGGCCTAAGGGGATACAACTCTAAGCAAAGGTTTTGCAGGGTACAGCTAATACAAATTACTGTGACGTCATACACGAGGACTTGAGCCGAGACCAATATATATATATATATATATATAGCAACTATGAATGATTTCATCGAAACACAACACACACACACACATACAATGTAATGGATCATAACACCCACGCGGACGTACATAAATGTCATAAAAAGACGCTTGAGGGACATGGCACAGCATATGTGGGTATGTATATAATAGTGTTTTTATATATATTAAATACACTGCAGTATATCAATTCGAAACCGTCCCTTTCCCCACCCACTCTCCACCCACCTGATTCAAAATTTTCTGTTCCCAAACTATTTAAGACCTCGCGACAATGGATCTGGATATAAGGTTTAGTGTCATGACACTATCAGAACCACCAGCACCCTCCCCCCCCCCCCACACACACAAACACGGATACACACCGTTAACTTTCAGTATGTCTTTATAATGGGGGGGGGGGAGGCTTCGGGGGGTATTGCTGGTTGGTCAAACGTTCTCTTACACACAAAGTGTTGGGAGTGAGCAGAGAGAAAAAAAAATAACATGATGGGGGGGGGGGGGAAGAAATGAAGACAAGGGAGTTAAATAAATATGTGTGAAATACTCTCAGAGGAAATTTGTGTTCAAAATGAGACTTTCGTTGGAGTTGTTGATGAACGACAGAGGGGGGAGGGAATCATATACCGGTACATGTAATTATTGTGGCACTGCCGAATCGAGGTACTGGAATATCTGGAAATGACCGGGACGGGACTGCTGAATGGTGAGGAGGGGAGGGGGCGGGGGCGGGGGGGGCATCAAGTTGATGAACTGTCCCTTACGAAAATTGATAAAGTATCCCTTTAAAAAAAAATAAAATAAAGGCGCCTCAGTTCATCACGCTCCTGGGCGCCAGCAGACGTAGAGCCAAATGGATAAATACACCAGTGGGTCTAGATACATTTTAAATTGTCTCCTATCAAACAGACAAATTCAAAAAAAAAAAAGGTTGGGTCATGCCAATATGTTATAATGAGAGCTATTGGTTCATGCATGCACACAGACCGAGATAAATCTAAAAATAAACACTTCCCATCCAGTGACACCATGAGAATAGGATATTTTTTTTTTCTTTTACTATCAACATCACGGATGTAGAGATTGAATGCATAACAAAAGCCTGGAGGCAAAAAAAACAAGCAATTAAGCCTGTTCCATTCTGGACACAGGAAGTGTTAGCGCATTTTCGTACGTTTGTTAGCTTTCAGTAAATATTTGTAAATTTTGTAAATGTTTAAAAATTCAATTGTGTAATGCATATATCTGTAAAAAAAAGTATTATAAAGACGTTTCTTTATATTTGAAAAAAAAATTATTTTCTCTTAAATCTAACTACAAGTGGTTTGTGGTTACTGAAATAGGACTCATAATTGAAAACATTCGAAATTGTAGTCATTTAATCGTCCGAAAACTCCGTCAATTGTTGCATAGCTCTGATACTTTCAATTAAACTCAGAACACAAGCTTACTATTTCATTTGATGAGTTTCTTAATAAATCTTGGTGAAAATACGTGCTGCAGTATTTCGCACCAAATGAATGGGTTATTGAACGTACAAGGTGTAGAATAGGGCCATATATATAATATATAAGCCCCTTCGGAGCCCTGAAGCCCGGCCCTCAGAGGTCCTATCGCGAAATGAACTTTAGATGTACACATGGCAGGCCAAGACCTACAAAATGATATATACATCATGGGTCTAGGACTTATGGTTGCTGAGATATAGGGCGCTCCTTTATTAATATAGCTTATACTAGTTGCAAGTACTCGGCTTTGCCCGGGTTTAAAATAAGGTTTTCTGTTTACCTTTTGTTTTCTCCCTCCCCCTCTCTCCCCCCTCCCTCTCCCTCCTTACCCCTTTCTCCCTTTCTCTTTCCCTCCCTCTCCTTCCCTCTCTAACTCATCCATCTCCCTCTCTCTCCCTATCTCCCTCCCTCCTTCTCTCACTCCCGTCCCCCGTCTCTCCACCTTCCTCCCTTCCTCCCCCCTCTCTCCTCCCTGCCCCCTCTCTCTCTTTATCTCTCACTCCCTCCCATTTCTCCCATCCTCTCCCTCCCTACCCCCTCTCTCCCTCCCTCTCTCTCCCATCTGTCTCTCTCCCCCTCTTCCTCTCTCTCTCCCTCCCTCCCCCTCTCTCCCTTTCCCTCCCTTTCTCCCTCCCTCCCTCTCCCTCTCTCCCATCTCTCTCTCTCCCCATTCATCCCTCCCTCATTCCCTCTCTCTCCCTCCCTGCCCCCTCACTCTTTCTCTCTCTCCCTCTCTCTCCCACCCTCTCTTTCCCTCCCTCCCCTCTATCTCCCTCCCTACTCCCTCCCCTTCTTTTCTCTCTCCCTCTCCCCCTGCTCCCTCTCCCACTCTCCCCCTGTCCACCCCCTCCCTCCCTCTCTCCCCTCCCTCCCTCCTACCCTCCTTTCCTCTCTCCCCCCTGCCCCCTCTCTCTTTTTCTCTCTCTCCCTCTCTCTCCCTATATCCCTCCCTCCTTCTCTCACTCCCGTCCCCCTCTCTCCACCTTCCTCCTCCCCCTCTCTCCCTCCCTGCCCCCTCTCTCTTTATCTCTCACTCCCTCCCCATCCCTCTCTCTCCCTCTCTCCTTCCCTCCCTTTCTCTCACTCCCCTCCCCTCTATCTCCCTCCCTACTCCCTCTCTTCCTTTCTCTTTCCCTCCCTCCCTTTCTCTCTCTCCAACCCTCCCTATCCCTCTTTCCCCATTAATCTCCCTCCCTACCACCCCTCCTCCCTCCCTCCTTCTCTCCCCCTCTCTGCCCCCTCCTTCCCTCTCCCTCCCTGCCCCCTCTCTCTTTATCTCTCTCCCCCCTCCCTCTCTCTGTACAATTAAACGTCAAATTACGCTTCTTAAATAAACAGAAAACCTTATTTTAATCCCGGGCAAAGTCGGGTACTTGCAGCATGAAAAAAAAACAACAACATTTTTTTTTCCCGTCCCTAGCCCTTTCTTCACCGTTCGTTCAATTACACATTCATTTGGTGCGCGATTTTTATTTATAGTGAAGGCGATCCCATACCGTGGATACTTTAATATAGTAAAATACTAAAATAATTAATTACAATTAAACTACGCATTGAGATGGTATTAATAATGTTAATAATGTCACAGAAACATTTTAATTAACGTATTTCGGTTTATTAAAGTGCACCTTTAATTTTAATCTTCCGAATACATAAAACGATAGGTAAATAGATATGACTATTGATTTCATCATGTTTACAATTGGAGTTTCCGGGAGTTACCCCTCTTTTAAAAATGTGTCATAGGGAAATGACGTCACAGAGGAATTTTATCTATGGCGCCGTCGAGATTACTTTAATATAGTAAAATACTAAAATAAAAATAATTAATTACAATTAAACTACCGATCGAGATGAAACGAAACCTGTCCTATAACCTTCCCCATGTAATTATGTGTATGTGTAACTAATTTCACGTTTTTTGGTTTTCTGGATCTTGAGTTATAAGGGAACAGACAGACAGACAACTAATGCGTCTTATAAGTATAGAGATAGTAAAAAACGGTACTTTATAAGGCCCCTTTTATGGCCCTCAGAGGTCAGATCGCGAAATGAACTTTTGCTGCACACATGGCAGGCCAAGACCTACAAAATGATATATACATCATGGGTCTAGGACTTATGGTTGTTGAGATCTAGGGTGATGACGGACAGACAGACAAAACGGGGACAATAGAGCATTTTTTTTCGAAAATGCTCTAAAAATACTGAAACAATCACAGGCACTAAAACAGGTGTTCGGGTTGTTCAGTGATCGTCGAGAGAGCCGTTGGTTCAGGAACGCAAAGAACATCACCTTCTGATCATACTGTACCTGGTACATGGTTCACCCATAATTTAAGACTACAAAATGAGATGAACAGCATCTCTTAGAAAGTATCCCCAGCCATATATCTCTCTATGTCCCCCCCCCTCCCAACTATGTACTCTCTAATACACACAAAAAAGAATAATTTGTGCGCAAATTAATAAAAGGTGTACAGGCCTACTGAAGAATACGGTTGTGAGATGTGCTGTAATATGTGTAAGCACTCACGAGAGCACAGCTAAGAGCGGGGTTGGGGGGTGGGGGGGGGGGGTACGTAAACATATCTGAATCGCGGACCACGTTTGGTTTGTAAGTTTAACTTGTGGGCCGGACGAATGACTGATGGAGGAGAGAGTGTTGGCGTGAGCTGATATAAATTTAGTGTACACGTCCGTTACAGAAAAGGCGAGTTGCTAAGGTTCACCTTGAAAAGAGTGGCTGCCCGGATTAAACAGTAACACGGTCTGTCGGATGCCGCCCGCGAGCCGTAGCCCCCCCCCCCCCCCCAAAAAAAAAAAACTCTGTGGCAAACAGCACTCTCACTACTCTGTACTTTTAAAAACCCGAGAGATGGAAAACAGTTTTACGTGCACGGCCAGGACAGCGTCAATTCTTTCAGGCCGTGCGAGGGGAGGGAGGCGGGGGGGGGGGGCAGGGGCGTACTTCATCCCGCAACAGCTTTAGAGAGTTGCCCCATCTGCACTGAGGCACTAACCCCCCTTTCACAGAAATCAATAATCTTTAGACGGGGGGGCACATCGGTGGGAATGAGGTGGGGGGGGGGGGTTTACAAGGATCACCGAGACATCATTACCAACGTCCATCGTCAACTCGGGGAAAAAACAAATGAAAAAAAAATGTGCTGAGGGACAGACTCCCGTTTATATTCGGCGCCTTTCGGTGAAAGTGATTTGATTCACTTAGTATCTCTCTCTCCCGCCGCCGTGTTGTTATAATGTTACGAGTCTTGTTATCGGATGCCTCAGAGCATAACGGAGATCGGTGTTTGGTGGGAGGGGGGGAGGACAGGATTTCCTCTGATCAGGCATAACTTGATATCCGGATTAAAAAAAAGAGTCTGTGTGAAAGGGAGAGAATTCCAGTCATGTCGACTTGTAACGAGCGCGGTTTGAACCCCAGACCTACGAGGTATTCAGACGTCCCCCCCCTCCCCTTCCCACTTGCACGCCCATTCCGTTACAGCAGTGGTTCTCAGAGCCATGTGTAGTTCGCGGGGTGATTTTTAAAGTGGGTCGCGCACACACACACACACACACACACACACACACAAAGACGCTGATATATATATTTTTTTTTCTTTTAAATTATCGGGGATTTAGATATTTACGTGTTTTAACTTTCATTGACAAATCTACGAAAAAGTGACGACCTCTTCCTGGACGAGTGAACTTTTGGCGCGAAAAATTATTTTTTTTTAAATCAGTTGACTCTTTCTTGAATTGGATGAAATAAAAGTAAATGGAGTAACGGACATGTTAACTTTGTTGATATTAAAAAGTTTTCAAAAAGTATATTCGGAAGTTGCGGATTTAGATTCATAGAGCCCAGTGAACATTTTTTGACAAACTTGATACCCAAGACACTGTTAGTAATACAGTCGATTCCGCTTAATTGGGACACAACGGGACCGAGGCTTTTTTTGTCCCAATTAAGCGGCTGTCCCAATTAAACATACAAATTTACTATTGGCTTCTTGGTTTGGTTTCTTTGAGATTTGTCCCAAATAAGCGGCTGTCCCAACTAAGCGGTGTCCCAATTAAGCGGAATCCACTGTACATGTATATGTTTAACAAGGGGGGGGGGGGGCTCATATTAAGCAGAAATGGCGAAACTTACATCTACACAATTTGTTTGTTAGAAGTTTACCAGGTTATCGTGTTGGACTGGTCAGCGAGATACGTTTATCACTTATATCCTACATATCCCACAACTGGGACGGTCATGTAGTGCCTTTCTTTCACAACCACCCTCCCCCCCCCCCACTATAGCCGATTGTTGATGGCCGATGAGGCGCAACGGGAAGCATTGACAGTTGATTGGACACGCCGGGAGTTGAACCCGAACCCAACAGATTCGTTCAGTTTACCACATAGTAAAAAGGAAGTAAACTATGTAAGGGGTATTTAATGCAAGAGTGACCATTGCCTTCTTCCCCCCCCCCAGGGGTCAAACCCCTGCAAAATCCGGGTGTATATGCTGCATTGACGGTTATCATATTCTATTTATTTCCGGTTCTATCTCACGGTAAAAACTCATTTCCAGGAACAATACTTGTACGCAGAAACAACATCAACGTAAAGCACATTTCCTTCACTTGGCGAGTCGATGTAACTATGCAACGCAACATGTTTTAAAAAAACAAGCAATTAAGCCTGTTCCATTCTGGACACAGGACGTGTTAGCGCATTTTCATGTTATGTATCAGTACGTTTGTTATCTTTCAGTAAATATTTGTAAATTTTGAAAATGTTTATAAAATCAATTGTGTAATGCATATATCTGAAAAAAGATATTAAAAGGACGTTTCTTTATATTTGAAAACAAAATTATTTTCTCTTAAATCTAACTACAAATGGTTTGTGGTCACTGAAATAGGACTCATAATTGAAACATTCTAAATTGTAGTCATTTAATCGTCTGAAAACTCCGTCAATTGTTGAATGTTTATATAAAGTACGGGAAGTAAGTCATGTTGATAACTGTTACAAAAATAAATAATGATTACGCCCCTTCGATTAGCTTTTATTATTTATATTTAAAATATAAGCAAAACGGTACATAAAAACTCTTATATTTTGGCCCTGAGAGGTCAAATCGCAAAATGGACTTTTGGTGAACACTTGGCAGGCCAAGACCTACACAATGATATATACATCATGGGTCTAGGACTTATGGTTGCTGAGATATAGGGCGGTCCATTATTAATATAGCTTATATAATAAAAAACGGTACTTTATAAGGCCCCTTTTACGGCCCTGAGAGGTCAGATCGCGAAATGAAAAAAGTCATTTCTTGGCAGGCCAAGACCTACAAAATGATATATACATCATGGGTCTAGGACTTATGGTTGTTGAGATCTAGGGTGATGACGGACAGACGGACAGACAAAACGGGGAAAATAGAGCATTTTTTTTTCGAAAATGCTCTAAAAAACATTAAATGAACACAAAATTTAAAAATATGTAGATGCCAGACCTTTCTCCCCATGGTGGCCACAACTAAATGGATGGTCCCTTTGGACTGAACGCCGTACTTCTCGTGTAGTTTCTCCAGCAAGTACTGAGCTCTCTGTCGAATCTTGTCCATCCTGAGAGGAGGAGGGGGGCGGGCGAGGGACTCACATGGTGGCGAGTCGAGGCCCCCCGGTCTTCAACAATATCGGTCGCAGCCCCCCCCACATGACGACCGCAGTGTGCGAAATTATTGTTGTTGTTGTTTACAGTTGGTTTTATTGGCGTTATTTCAGACAGTTAAGGATGAATTGGTCCATCAGCAGTGAATCAATTTAACGCAATCACCATGGGCAACAAATGCCTTATGATTTTATGATTTTAAACTATGAGAAAAATTAGATTCCTGTGTGAAAATATCCGTCCAGCACAAAGACACACACACACAGTTACATGAATGTGTAACCGAAGCGTTACATTCCAGCACAGAGATACCAGACCAGTAGCTCTCAGCCTGACGTCCTAGGGCCCCAGCGTGCACTTGCAGGGGACTCTTTGACGAAGAAGTAAAAAAATAAAAATAAAATGAAACTAAATAGTGCTACTACTTGTACCACGTACGGCAGGGTTTAACGGGGCTCCGTTCAATGTACTCTAATAAACGGGGGCTGCCTGACTTGGCAATGACCTGAGAGTCACTGGACTAGATACCTTCATTCCACACGCAGCATACCGGAACCATTAGGTTACAAAATAAAAACAAAAAAGAAATTTAAAATCTATTCATGAAGGTGATGAGGTTGAATGTGATCTCTCCCCCCCCCCCCCCCCCCAATTAACGAAGAATAAGTTACGGTGCCGGCTCAGACAAAGTTCGCGGGGGGGGGGGCAACAATACAGATAAGGAACACACTGAGCTGCAACAACAACAACACATGCACACACTCACAGATACACCTGTGGATATGATGAAACAATGACCAGATTGTCTGGACTATTGCTTTATTTTGTTCTATTGAACTTGTGCGTGTAAGAGAGACTGCATTGAGATTAAACAAACCGGCTGGGGGAGGGAGGTGAGGAGGGGGGGAGACTTAATATGGCGGACACGACCGCACACTTTATGGGGGCTAATTACTCAGTTTCGAAGCGGCGTCTTTAATTTTGTTTCTCCTTCATGCCATGTCATAAGTGGTAACACTAGCAGTATAAAAATCTACCCCCCCTCCCCTTCCAGACGAAATGAGTCAATACTGCATGTGCTGGAAAAAAGTTTATCGTTTACAATTTAAAAAAAAACACACAGGCTTTCTAAAAATAAAAACCAAGACTTTAAAAAAAAAAACAGGCTTTCTAAACAAACAAACAAACAAAAAGTATTCTTATTCAGCAAGCCAAGCAAAGAAAAAACAAAGAATTAGAACAACCTAAGCTGTTTGTTTTTTTTTTTTGTCTCATGTTGTTCAATCCAGTTAATGAGGTGTTTATGTTGTTTGTGGTGTGTTGTTGTCTTTCACCTGATAGCGTCAGAGGTGAACGGGTCCGTGTGGGCATGAAGGTGGTTTCATGACTTGGTTGTAAAAAAAAAAAACTGAACACACACACACTTTGTGTCAGGCTACTGCTGCATGGAGGCTAGACTCTTGTTCTGTGCACTGGGCAAATGTTATGTTATGTGTTTATCAAATCTTGCACACACTATGGCAAATGCAAAAAAAAAACAGTTTATCTCCTTAGCAAATGTTATATCCTTTGTTGATCTACTTGGCAAATGTTATATCCTTTGTTGATCTACTTGGCAAATGTTATCCAACTTGTTATCTACTTGGCTAATGGTATTCTACTTGTTATCTTCTTGGCAAATGTTATCCAACTTGTTATCTACTTGGCTAATGGTATTCTACTTGTTATCTTCTTGGCAAATGTTATCCAACTTGTTATCTACTTGGCAAATGTTATCCAACTTGTTATCTACTTGGCAAATGTTATACACTTTGTTATCTACTTGGCAAAAGTTATACACCTTGTTATCATCTTCTGCTTTATGCTTCTTGAAACAGTTACACACTTTGTTGTCCACTTGACAGGTGTCAAACATCTTGTACCTACTGCACACATTGCGTACAACCTGTTATCAACTCGGCATATGTTGCTGCGGTGGGTAATTACTGTGCACTGACGATAAATAAACACTTTTTGCTACCCACAGGCCAGTCGTGTTGATTCACCACACACAATCATGCATTCAAGCCATCGGTCTGTCATATTGTGTTTTTTTCCCAAAAAAGCAAATATACAACCTTGAGAAACAAGAGATTACCATATTCTAACTGCCACAACAATACTTAATAACGACAGGCAATAAACATAATAACAGACCGAAAACAAGGAAACAAACAGTTACAATAGGCAAACACTTCGACATCTCTCAAACCAAACAACGCCCAATGATCATCAGGCAGCAGAATTTTTTTTTTATTAACACAGAAAACACACTTTGAGAAAATTTAAAAACAACACAGAACTAGTACGTGCAGGTACTAGTAGCCGCACACAGTTGTTTAGTAAACATCTAATCCAGTGGTGGAAGTAACAAAAAACACCGGCAAACGGAACTGTTTATATCCAGCACAGAACGTAATCCAGACCCACGTGACCTACAAAAAAACCGTGACTGCAAGACTTTGAAAAAAAAAATATTAAAACAACTGAACGTGTTTAATTAATTAGCAATTCACATCCGAACGAAACACCACTGAGATAATAATGTTTGTCGAGATACAAAATTAAAACATTACAGTGTATTTATGTTTGTATATATCTAAAATCATCGTCCCAAGGTTTGGGCTAAAAAAAAAAAAAGAGATTAAAAATAGAATTTTCCAAAATAAACCATGGAGTGCGTGAGCGAGCCAGCGAGCGGGTGAGTATGAGAGAGAGAGAGAGAGAGAGAGAGAGAAGGAAGTGAGATGGTGAAAGAAAGAATTGTGAAGCGAGGGATGGGGGGGTGGAGAGAGAGAGAGAGAGAGAACACAGCAGTGGGGAATCAACGGCGGAATCAATGATAACAAAGGGAGGTGACTCAACGGTACGATCGAAGTCTTTATTTCTGGTTTCACAATGAAATTAGAGCATCGACAAAAAATACAGAAACAGGGGTGGGTGGGTAGAGGGGGCAGATCCTTGAACTTCTCACCCTGACCTCGGCAGGAATCATCAGAAAGGTGGTGGTTTAGGCTCTGATGCTCTTTTATAACAGTGCTTCTCAAACTTAGATTCTTCGCGACAGTGACACAACTGTTAGGGTTATCGCGACACACATGAAAAGATAACACTACGACAAAATAATACAGAAGGGGGGGGGGGTCTGTGTGTGTCCAATTCTTATTGATTAAATTCAGGGCTCACCCATCAGAAGGTGAATAATGAGGGCATTGAATCGACAACCTTCTTCTTGCAGAGAGCAGACGTTAAGTGTGGATCTATCTATAACCACGCCAAATTTAGAATGCTACAAATATTGTAAGCAAATATATGCTGGGAAGAGCCCTATAAATGGCATAGGGATTTCCCGATCAATAACACCCCCCTCCCCCATTGATTCCAATCCAAACCTCAAAGTGATGTTGAGGCAAAACGGGAAAAGAAGAAAATTATTGGTGGGGATAATAAGAGACTCATAAATCCTTACGTGTACACACAAGTGTAATCTAAACAATAATTTACGCAAACACTCAACAACAACAAAACATATTGATTCCATATGAAGATACCATTTAGACCTATTTACAACACTACAAAACAATCACCGGCGCTCGCCTCCAAGTTCACTGTCTACAGAGGTTCTTAACAAGGATGTGAAGATTTTTTTTCCCAACGAGATAAACTAGGCCCGGGGGGTGTGGAGTGGACGCGTTTTGATGAGACTCGAACCCACGACCTATATCTAAAAACTCAATTAGTTATAAAAGTGGTATATATTTTTGAACAAATAAAAAAATCCGAAGCAGTCAAAAAATTGTGTCAACTTTATGGCCTCGACTAGGTATCACTTAATGGCCTCGACTAGGTATCACTTAATGGCCTCGATTAGGTATCACTTGATGGCCTCGACTAGGTATCACTTGATGGCCTCGACTAGGTATCACTTAAAGGCCTTGACTAGCTATCACGTGATGGCCTCGACTAGGTATCACTTGATGGCCTCGACTAGGTATCACTTGATGGCCTCGACTAGGTATCACTTGATGGCCTCGACTAGGTATCACTTGATGGTCTCGACTAGGTATCACTTGATGGCCTCGACTAGGTATCACTTGAGGGCCTCGATTAGAAATCATTGGCTTCCTGTTCACACAAAAAAAAGTATGACGCGAAACCCACCACGCACAAACTCTTGCTCACTAAGAATGAATGAACTTAAATGGCCGAACGCCGACAGTGATTGAAAGGGAGTAAAGGGAAGAATTGGATAAGGAGGAGGGGAAGGGGGTGGTAGTCGGGTCTCGGGAATGACGAGTTCGTGTGACTCGAAAACGGACACGGAACAGGGGGGTGGGTGGGGGGTGCATAAGCTCACTTTGTCAAGGCCGAATACTCTGAAAATGTTTTGATTGCAGCTACGGAGAATGTCCACAAAAAAAAAAACACGTGGTGGAAGGGGGGATGAGGGAGAGAATGCGCGTGAAACAAGAACGATCACTCAAAACTAAATAACTAACGGTTATAAAGATACGTCATTCCTAGAAAGACACACACACACACACAAACCTAGCAATGAAGAACACACGCTGTTAGTACCGAAGATTTTAAGCAAGGCACAATAGTACACAATATCACAACAGCACAATATATCTATTCCTTTTAGTCCGCTGTCTCTCGCTACTTTTGATTTCGCATTCCAATCAAGAAATTTAAAATAAAACCCAAAAAAAAAAATCAAAATATCACAGCAGGCGATCAAGTTCCCGCCATCTGCTGCACGAGCAGTTGTTATTAACGGTATCGTGTCACACAGCACACAACACACACATATGCAAATAGACGAAAAACTTTTTTTTTTTCTCACTTCGCAATATCAAGCAAAAGGTTTATGTTAAATATATATTTACGTATAATAGCTGGTACACCCCTCCCCACCTTCACTAATGTGTTATTTTTACAATTTTATTTAACGAGAAAAGGAGCGAAGACGTAGCAGACTTCAAGAACACAACATGCCAATTTGCACATTCGTTATATCACTTTTTTTTCAATTCAAATCTTCGAAACGTTTATTTTAACCTAAAAAATATAATTCCAGTTTGGCTCCCCCCCCCCCAATCCAATCTACTTTCTATCGCCCATATACAATGTTTAATTATTCAAATGCTACTTCCCGTCACCCCCTCTCTCTCTCTCCCCCTCTCCTTTTAAAACGAAGACACTTTGACGACAATCAATACTGTTTTTTACCTGGCAGCAATACCACCCCCCCCCCCACAAAGTCTCGCCGGAGGTTTTTCTTTAATTTTTAGAGGACACGGTAATACTGTCAAACCAAACCAAAAAAAAAAAGTGACACGCTCAGTGGTAAAATTTTAGAATAACAAAGCATGAGGGAAAATAAGACTTTTATATATATTGGTTATGGCTTTGGAAACGTATTTTTTATATTTTTTTCAAGTGCATTCGAAATGATTATACTGGCCAAGTATCAATGTTCTCGAGTACTTTTTTTGCAATGCATGCGGGGAATGCACTGGGGTATGTGTGTATTTTTTTTTCTTTTAAGTGCACGGGGCAACGTAAAAAAAAGCCCCAAATATTGGCAAATGCATGCGGTACGTAGCAATGATGTGCTTCCATTACCACTGCAGCCCCGAACAGTTCAAAGTGAATCCAGCAAAAGGTAAGTCTGTGTGGGTGGCGTAATATTAAGTCAATAAGTAAAAGGATAGTAAAACATGGAGATGGGGGGAGGGGGGGAGAGAGAGAGAGAGAAAGAGAGAGAGAGAGAGAAAGAGATTCATTATACTTATAGCTTTCAATATAATAATCACTAAAATAATAACAATGATTAAGGTAAAAACTGGAGATTTAAAAAAAAATAATTGTACAAACAAGTCATTAAGAAGGGGGGGGGGGGAGAGTGCATAATAGACATGTGTGAGTTGTGGCAACAGTTTATGTGCACGACTGGCGTTTCACCCCCTCACCCCACCCCCACACCCACCAAATTACGACGTTCAGAAAGAACAAAAAATAGATGTGAGTGGTGCGCACCCCCCCGCCCCCCCCCACCCCGGTACATCTGCAAGGGCGTCACCATCTATATAAACGATCCGTGGCCTCTAATCGGCACGGCGCTGTCCTGTCCGAGTCCTATCCGGCTGATGGCGATTACATTATTGCCACAAATTTTTATCTTCTTGTTGTTTTTTTTTTTTGTTGTTTTTTGGAAATGGGGGCCGGGGTGCTGGAGCGATTTTTGTATGTGATTTTTTTTTTTTACCTGATGTGACCTTAGGCTATCAGAAAGGATGAGAACCACTGAAATGTCCGGCTGGTAAACGCCTGGGGACTTTATACACGCCCAGCGCATCGATATCTTGTGGGGGGACATCGAGTTATCAGAAAGGGGGGGGGGGGGGGCGAGAACCACTGCTCAACGTGAACCGGTAAAACGAAACGCTCCGCTGACATTCACGCGCCGGTATAAAAGGGGGGAACTTTTTTTTTTTCAAAGCCATCCCGCTCCCTCTCTTCCCCCCCCCCCCACACCCCCATTGCATAAATATGCACACAAGGAAAACCAAAAAAAATGCATCTTGTTCAGAAATGAAGATACATTTTCGGGGGACGGCGTTAGATAAAAGTGTTGCGCAATCAGCGGGCCCGGGGGGGGGGAGGGGGGGACAAACATTCAGACACCGTGGGAATAGACCCAACAATTTATACAGATAATCTCAATGTGCTATTGCTCACTGCAAAAGCTGCAAAAAAAAAAAATTCTATACGAAGGGAAAAAAAATCTTCAGTGTAATAAATATAAATATATAACAAGAGTGCAGGTTTTTGCTATACTGGCTTGCTGCCCGGGAAAGGGGGGAGGGGAGAGAGAGAGAGAGAGACTCGATTTTTTTATGTGTTTCTATTCAAACCGAAAAAAAAGCTGAAGTTTAAGCGCACACTGTCTATGTGGTCTACCAGAAACACCCAACAGGTATTGTCTAACAAGCTCAAAGTCACTGTACCCCCCGTCTACCATCCTGGATGAACGTGGGAAATGGATGATTCGGGGAGACTGAATGGGGGGCAGATCATCAGTTAACGTCCGCCTAAAGTGAAAGTGCAAACATCTCCGACCCCAGACAACGTGTCCATTCGGATTTGTCAAAAAAAAAACTTTCTTCGTCTCGCTCAATGATTACATTTGGTCGTTAACTGATCAAGGTCGTGTAAGTGCAAGATATTTTTAGGACATCAAGATTCGCGATCTCTGAGAGATAGACAGGGGACTGAGAAGACAGACAAGAAAAAGTTGTGCCACATTACTTCGGTAACTAATGTACTACGCATTATACTTACGTTGGGAGACAGACACATAGACAGACATACAAGACCGATAATCATACATCAGACAGACAGACAGACAGACAGACAGACAGACAGACAGATAGATAGTTAGATAGATAGATAGATAGATAGATAGATAGATAGATAGATAGATAGATAGATAGATAGATAGATAGATAGATAGATAGATAGATAGATAGATAGATAGATAGATAGATAGATAGATAGATAGATAGATAGATAGATAGATAGATAGATAGATAGATAGATAGATAGATAGATAGATAGATAGATAGATAGATAGATAGATAGATAGATAGATAGATAGATAGATAGATAGATAGATAGATAGATAGATAGATAGATAGATAGATAGATAGATAGATAGATAGATAGATAGATAGATAGATAGATAGATAGATAGATAGATAGATAGATAGATAGATAGATAGATAGATAGATAGATAGATAGATAGATAGATAGATAGATAGATAGAAATCGACAGCTAATCGGTTTCTATAGACAACCCGCATACCAGGACATGACTTTAGAATACATTCTGGGATGACCCCCCCCCCCACCTCACACCAGACAAATCACGATGTCACGTTGCTATGACGGGAGTTCAACGCCAACAAAATAACTAGATGTATTTTCGTCCCAAGATAAATAAACATTTCAATATCATATATTGCTTATTTGTCAATTTTACGTAAATAATCTCACTATTTAATTTATTGGACGATACATATATCGTCATATATAATAATACTCATTTCCAGTGTGCGTTAAATCGAAAGTAAAGAATTAATACAACAGTATTCCAGTTTAAAATACAACCATGAAAAAAATCGGATCTGCCCGAAACCAAAAAATAACCTAGCCTACCGATCAAGCATAAGGGGATATAACTCTATGCAAAGGTTTTGCAGGGTACAGCTAGTAAATATATAATTTCATAAACTAATACTCTATCCGAGGGAGATGGAAGTTCACTAGTTGGCGTTCCATTACAAGGGACAGAAGATACACATGAGCAATCAGATTATGTCTAATACAGCCAGAGAGTTATTTTAAAAGTTATCACGGCACTTCAACCCAGTGTTTAACTGTATATGAAAGATGTAGGTACCCAACATACAGACGTATGCACCCAGCATACAGATGTATACACCCAACATACAGAGGTATCAACCCAACATACAGATGTATACACCCAACATACAGATGTATGCACCCAACATACAGATGTAGGTACCCAACATACAAGTTCACGCAAGCTGCTGTGGTCAAATAAATCTTGACGGGCTATAAAACGTGAAGATAAAATATAATATATATATAGTGATATAGATAAACACCTCCCGTAACTACTGTTACACCTGGTAGATTTGGGGTGGGGGGGGGGCAAGACCACTAAAATCCACATCTGGTGAAGTGGTAGTCACTATAACCCCCCCCTTCCCTCTTAATCTCTCTGTGACGCTCCGTTTGGGTGAGAACAAAAATGAAATCAAGTCTTCAGATATCGTTTAAGCTGCGGGGGCCGTCCTTTTCGCTGTAAATAAAATGCATTAAGGAAAAAAAAAACGCAATGACGTTTTATGAAACAGTGCACACTACTACTACTACTACTACCATATATTATACATTCTATCTAATATGTGCACACACCACCACCACCACTTTCAGCTTACGCCATTTTTTCATAGTTCCGCAGCAAATTCTGAGCAAATGGCGCCAGAAAGAAGAAGGGAAAAAAAACAAATCCTCTTGAATTCAAAACCTCCGACGTAGATTGGGGAGTAGGGGAGGAGGTGGAAGGGGCGGGGGCAGGGCCGCCGAGAGGCGGCCGGGGGGTATTACCAGGGTGGGCCCGCATCTGTAAGGGGGCATAAAGGGGGCCCGGCAGCCCCGATCATGTCAATTTTTTCATGACTCATTGTTTATTATGAGGCCCGCAACGATGTCCTGCCCTGGGGCCCGCGTTGGCTCTCGGTGCCACTGGGCGGGGGGCCCGGGGGCAGTGTCACTTCATTTTCTCCACCAGAAAACAAATTAGACGTGCGTACAAATGAAAAACTTGATTTTTAATTCCTGTGATGACGCGACGCACATAGAGAGACATACCTGGGACGTCAATTTGATGACTTGAACTTTTTTTTTTTGTTGTTGAAGTTATTGTTGGTTTTTTATTAATGGTTTTTTTGTTTGGATTTTGGGAGAAGGGGGGATATTTTGAAACAATGCAATACATCGTAAAAAGTTTGGAGCCTCGGTTGGGAAGGGAAAGGGGTGAGGGGGCAGAACGTCGACTGTTAGTTCAACCACGACAGGTAAATTACAGGTAATTGAAAGGCGACTCCCTTGAACCAGATTACTAAAACAGAGACTACAGGGTGCCAGGATTATACATGAAAAAAGAAAAACAGGGGAAAAAATGACGGAGAGAACACATTTTTGACTGGTAATGGGGGGTGGGGAGAGAGCGGGGGGTGTGTGTGAAGGAGGAGTGAATTATGAAAGGGATGGAGAAATAATTTAAAGAAAAAAAGGAAAAAAAAAAACAAGAGGTCTTGGAGTGTGAGTATATTGAGTATAAGAAGGTCAGGGAGTGAGGGTGTCTGTTTTAATGTTTGGAATATGGGGGGGGGGGGAAGTGAACGAGAAAGAAACATTGAGCGACCTAAACCGTTTGGACAAGCGTCTAAGTTGACAGATGTAAATAAATACATACATACAATGGCATGCATACATACTGACAATCGGACAGACAGACAGACAGACAGACAGACAGACAGACAGACAGACAGACAGACAGACAGACAGACAGACAGACAGACAGACAGACAGACAGACAGACAGACAGACAGACAGACAGACAGACAGACAGACAGACAGACAGATAGATAGATAGATAGATAGATAGATAGATAGATAGATAGATAGATAGATAGATAGATAGATAGATAGATAGATAGATAGAACCTGACCATCATGTAAAACAACAGCATCATCTCGTGTTCTCTACACAACTTTGTCCTGAATGGCTCACGAGCGGATGTCTCGAATTGAAACAGAGAAATAATCAAGACCTGGATGCCAAGAGGATATTGACCTTTCTTTCGGAAGTAAAACAAAAAGGCTGGACCAACATGCCGGACGAGTTGATTTATTTACGAACGTTCTTCCCCTTACCACAACAGTGAAATTATCTCAATAATGTCCAATGGAAAAAAAAAGTGATTCAAGAAACGGAAATTCCCGAAGTTGCGATCCGGTTGAGGCTGCAATGACTCTGTAAGTTCGAATCGGATCACAACGACAATCTCGCGCTGGAAATGTCAATATTGAGGATCAGGAGTAAACAACTGAACGTATTGTTGTTTTCAAGACTTTAGAGAATTACCAGTGACTCGAAGGGGGACAGGTCATCATCATCTTTTAGAACAGACCGTTTAGCACTCAGCTATTTTTTAACTAAACACTCTTGAGTGATTTCATACAACCATGAACGGAATATAATGAATTCATATTGAATGGAATGTGAAGTCAACTATATATATATATATATATATCTATATATATAAAGTTATTATCCGTCATTGATCGGGTTAATTGGTCAGCTCTTGAGTTGAACTTTAATAATAAAAAGTTTAAGAACAGGTAGCAGGACTACGAGGTGCTGTTGTGTTTCTCGATACCAAGCATTTAAAATCGGGAAATCCCACTGGGTTGTAATATAAATAAAAAAATTGACAGAAAGGCCTGGTCAAGGGTGGATCGATGGAGTGTTTCCAAGGTAATGAAGATAAATGTAAACGGACCTTCACTTGACCCGCGAGCCTAGCTGACCGGTGTGTGGCCACTGGCCAGCGTATAATGCCAGCTGCTTATGAGAGAGAGAGAGAGAGAGAGAGAGAGATGTGAATGTATTTCTGGGTTTGTCTGGGTTTTATTTTACTCCTTTCTATGAAATTTTATCCTTTCGTTTTCCTATCTGAAGACTTTAAATGGGGGGACAAAAACAACTAACTATACATGTATTCCTATCACATTTAGTTATAGTCTTAGACTAATTATTCCTAAGACTTTCGGTGGGGGGGGGGGCTGTAAAAAGAGGCAACACACATTTTTTTCCCTTTCATCCTTTTGAATACAAGCGAAAAAAAAAACTGACCATCCGTCCAAACTCACCAAACAACACACGAACACATCTGTGTCTTCCCTACAACGAACGTTAATAGCTGAAGGCTGCCAACTATCTCTAGAGGAATTATCCATAAAAATGTGAGGAAAAAAAAAACATATAACTTATACTAAATATAAGAAAATTGTATATCTAAAGGACAAAATAAAAATTATCCAGATCTATTGTTTGATACAATTTTATTATACCCATGGTTCTTCAAACAATATGTTGATCTGGATAATAATATCCGGACTGGTGGCCCAGGCTTAACCTCCAACCTGGCCTTCCCCCAAAGAAAATAGACACTGACAAGGCAAAGAAGAAGAAAAAGAGAAAAAATACCATTCCGCGAAGTCTCTGCGTGCAAGTCACGTGATTGGGACTCGCGGCCGTTTGAAGAGTATTTAGTCACAACAGAGTGCCGAGCCACTAAGATAACATACTGATGAAAGTGCATCACGATCGGATAGCTTGAGGGCCACAGCAATACTGGAGAGGGCCCAGTGCCGAACCTAGGGTTTTGGGGGCCCGGGGCTTGGCCTCTTTGTGGGGCCCCTGCATTTTTGACATTCGACATCATGACATGAGATAATGTACTTAATATTTAGTGTAAAAAATGTGGGGGCCCCGCAAGCCGGAACCCGGGGGGGGCCTTCGACTTTGGACACCCCCTCCCCTCTCCTTAGTTACGCCTCTGAGCGGGCCCATTGTTTTAAAAATAAAAAGAAAGGAAAAAAAAACTGTCTGTCGGGGATATCTGATATCAAGGGGTGCTTTGAATCTCATGGGTCATTTGGTTGTTTGTTTGTTTGCTTACTATACTCAGCAAAGAACTACTGTTGTTATTCCACACTTCTCACGACAAAATAATATTCCGTTGGGACGAGATGTCGCGGGTATGTTCATGGTGTAAGAGACGCGTGGCCTGGTATTGTGGAGAT
>JAGDYQ010000052.1:2909713-2924896 GCA_021962125.1 Bulinus truncatus
GGTTTTCAGTGGAAGAAAATAGTGAGTGATTATCTTCCTTTCTCTGCTCTGGGCATATAAATTACCGGTACATCGAACGCGCATCATCAATTTATTTAAATCGACATTTTTTTTGTTTATTTTATCATATCTCGAGTCTTTTTAAAAATTGTGATGCGCAATCCATATAATTTATATTCTATAAATTAAACTAGACAAAAGTATACTCTATTATTATATGGAAATATTTCACGAAAAAAAAACAAACAAACAACAAATTCACATACAATTTCTAGGGCCTTTATGTAATACAATGAATGTGCATTGTTTTAAACATTTCAGTTTTTGAGATATTTATTTTGAAAATTTTTTTTATTATTCTGACTTACAAGTTTATCATTTTTCATTACCCGATACCACCGCCTTTTTTCCGTCTTATAGGAAGTACCCTTATATCATCACGCAGTCAATCAATCAATCAGTCAGTCAGATTGCATAGCGGTCAATATGTAGACCTACCCACGACGTATGTAGGTCAAGGTGCGCAAAATTTAACATGAGGATCAGGAACAAAAGTCTGTTTTTATCTCCCCTTCCCCCCTTTTTTTCATTAAAAAAAATATTAATTGGAACACATGCTATTGTCATTTTGACGTACATTCGGTCTCAACGATCAGTCTCAGAATGACCACACATTTTGTAGCAAAGTGTAATAAACTTAGCAATTTGTAATAAAAGGGAAAAATAATCTGATGATAATTAGTAAAAACACTGATTGGCCTGGAAACGGAATGCGGTCTCGCGATGACGTCATCGTGAAAACGACAGACGGTTGGTCTTATTCTACATAGATATAGATATATAGCCTGTCGATTGCTGGTCCTATCTATCTATCTACCTACCTACCTACCTACCTACCTACCCCTACCCCCCCCTTTACCTACTACCTACCTATCTATCTATCTATCTATCTATCTATCTATCTATCTATCTATCTATCTATCTATCTATCTATCTATCTATCTATCTATCTATCTATCTATCTATCTATCTATCTATCTATCTATCTATCTATCTATCTATCTATCTATCTATCTATCTATCTATCTATCTATCTATCTATCTATCTATCTATCTATCTATCTATCTATCTATCTGGCATCTATCTATCTATCTATCTATCTATCTATCTATCTATCTATCTATTCTATCTATCTATCTATCTATCTATCTATCTATCTATCTATCTATCTATCTATCTATCTATCTATCTATCTATCTATCTATCTATCTATCTATCTATCTATCTATCTATCTATCTATCTATCTATCTATCTATTCTATCTATTATCTATCTATCTATCTATCTATCTATCTATCTATTTTTCTATCTATCCTATCTATCTATCTATCTATCTATCTATCTATCTATCTATCTATCTATCTATCTATCTATCTGTAATATCTAATATCTATCTATCTATCTATCTATCTATCTATCTATCTATCTATCTATCTATCTATCTATCTATCTATCTATCTATCTATCTATCTATCTATCTATCTATCTATCTATCTATCTATCTATCTATCTACCTACCTACCTACTATCTATCTTTATCCATCTATCTATCTATCTATCTATCTATCTATCTAATCTATCTATTGTATTCTACATGCCTGGGCTACATCATGATTGTTATGTTGTTGTTGTTTTTTTATTTCAAATGCGTGCACGTTTGATCACTTCAAAAATGTTTTGTTTGACGTCATGAAAACATGTGCACCGTATGGATTCCAAACATTTAGATGATGTCGATATCTGGTGGTCTCACCACAAACCTGACTCATGCCACCAGACGCGACTGGGTCGCTAGGCGGTCAATAAATGTAAAAGAAGAAAAAAAAGGATTACTCGAATTCACGCAACGTACGCCTGTAATTGTGGCGTCAAAGCGAAGTGCGGGGTGGGGGGACATGGGGGAGGGTGCAGTCAGGGATAGAACGACGTTCGATATCGTGAAGTTTTTGTTTTTTTTTTTAAAGCCATAATTATTTTTTAACGAAGACCATTTTGGTCGTTTTTTTTTTTACGGAGATTGAACATGTCCGTCACGCTGATCAGGTTCATGGATCCTTTTCCTTTCGGGGATTTAAAACAAAAAAAAACTCCGTTGCATATTAAGTATTTTTTGTGGTGGGGCTAATTTACGGGTTCTCTCTCTCTCTCTCTCTCTCTCTCTCTCTCTCTCTCTCTCTCTCTCTCTGACATAGATTTGTGTTGTTATTTTTATTAACAGAAGACGATCCCCAGTCCACAGTCAGGCTGTTTACCTTTGTTGGTCTTACGTTATAAAGTTACAAAAAAAGACTGTCAAACTGTTTTTTCACTATGTGAGCCCCCCCACCCTCCCACGGCACTTTTTGCTGGTTGCGCCACTGGGTCTCCAAATGGTTACAGGACTTTTAAACAGCGTGCGCTCTGCTGTATACTTTTTTTTTTTTAATACTGTTTGGGTTTGGGTTAAGGTTAGGGTTAGGGTTTGTCAGTCAAGTTAAATAAATTAATGTAGAGTTTTTTTGTTTGTTTTGTGTTTATGTGGGGGGGGGGTGCATTGGTGTCATTGGGGGAGGCAAGGGGTTACCCAGTACATACGACGCGAGATACCTTGGACTTTGGCCTCTCTCCCCCCCCGGGACAGAGTGGAATTATTATTTTTTTCTTGGTAGAATTCCCCCGTCCTCCCTTCTTAAAACATTTTTTCGCTGTATTGTTCCCAGAGTTGGTCAGCGGCGCCCTGATGGGTGAAAAGGGAGAATTGATGGTGGAGGAGGAGTGGTTGGTTGGTGTTGGCTGGTTGTGTGTTTGATGTTGTTTGGTTATCTCGCTTATACCGGAGTCCGTTTAGGATTTAGTTCGCTACGTCGCCAGTAAAAAAAAAATGTTTTTTAGCCCCTTACTAGTCAGATGTGCTCCGCCTCTCCAGCTGACGCTCTTCCCCATCCCCTTCCCCCCCCAAATATTTCGCTATAGCCGCCAGTAAGACGTGATGGGCGCAAATCATTCAGTATAAATACACACACACGCACACATGCACACGTAATTCAAACATTCACACACACACACATACGCACATACCATAGACTAAGGAGTGAAATTGTCATATTAAAGAATAATAAAAAACAACAAAAAAACAACAACTTTATAAAATCTATTTCTCTCTCCCCCCCCCTCCCCGGTGTCTCTGCTGTGTTATGTGAGTGTAAGTGTGTGTGTGTTTGTGTGTGTGTTATTTATTTACCATGTTCCATCTTTCTATAATGAGCGTGTTCAACTCTTTATGTGCTCTAAAACCATCCGTTGTTTTTGTTTGTGCCACACACACACACACACACATATATAAACATTGAATCAGTGAATGTCCTTGCTGTGTTCAGAGATGTAACAAGAATGTTAGATTTTAGCAACATTGCTGACTTTACAGTAAACAAAAAAGACAAAAAAATTAATAATACTTCTATTTTTGTTTATTCTCTTTCCATTTTTTTTTCCATTTGATTTTTACTTTGGCGTTACTTCGAATGGTTGTCTCAGAGTAAGCATTACCCAGAGTAACACTTTTCAATAACAATAATAATAATAAGCTATATTGACATTCCTGGATTTGTAGGGATGTGACGGAGCTGATGAAAATCACATCCGTCAGTTCGAATTTACGCAGAAATATAAATCCGTCGGATTCGAATGCGGATTCGGATTTGGTCAACACTTGGCTAAATGGGGGTATACCAAGGTGTCAGTCCCGTGCCCCCCCCCCATAAACAACGAGTTTTTTAGCATTTCTTTTTGCATGAACCGCGCATAAACTTCAGCTACAAAACAGGCTAGCCATTGTTAACGAATCATCAGTACAATATGCTTTGCATAAAATAAAATTCTCCTTTAATTCTACTTCTGTCGTATTTCTTACCTAATTTTCATGCACAAAAAAGAATGTATTAAAAATAAAAAGACAGTAATACTGTTCTCACTCACTTGTAACTATTCAAGAAATATTCTACAAGTTGAAGTCATATCAGTCAGCACAATCAGTAGCCTTCCGAGACTCTCTCATTTCACGGCATCTGTAAATTGAAACAAGAAACGTTACACTACTAAACAAAACATTGTCTGAAAATTTCTGTTTTTGTTTTTGTTCTTTCTGTACTGTTTATTATAACTCCAGTGTCAGTTGTTTAACTGTCATACTGTTTATTGCCACACTCACATGAGGCCCCAGTACTTGAAGTTAATTAATGGCCGATTAAACTTTCTTTTATTTCGGGTTTCGAAAGTCTCTAGAGTTTTTTAATTTTAGTTACGATTTCTACGACGATGTTTGATCCGAAAACGGTAATTTTTCAAATTCGAAAGATCGTGGATTTTTTTTTAAAAATCCGTCGGATTCGAAATTGTCAAAAAAACGCGGGATTTCGAATGTCGTCGGATTCAATTCGAACTTCGTCACATCCCCAATGATTTGTATAAGCTTTGTACATAGCAAGTTTATTCTTTCACATGTAAGATTTAAAAAAATATAATAAAATAAACAACCTGTTTTGATTTTTTTAAAAAGTATGTTATAAAAATGCACAGAAAAGTTAATAAAAACACCAACAACAACTACAAATATTTATATAAATCAACAAACACAATCTGTTTACCTGGCCTTCCCGGGGGCATACTTTTAGCAATGTTTTTTCTTATTTGTTTTATTACTTTATTGCATCATTATGAAAATTTAGTTTGAAAAATTAAAAGTTTATTTTTTTAAAATACTTTGTAAAAATTGTTCAGCTTATCATTTGATAGGCTGAAATAGGCCCGCCATTTAAAAAAAAAAAAAGAAAAATCTATAAGTATTTGTCTTCCATTGGTTTATGTCCCCCTGATTTATCCCCACCTCCCCTCCCTCCCCCCAGTAACATTTTCGTCCTTTCCCCCGCATTGCGATAGTTCATCCGGACTTGCTGTACACCTCTGCTGTAAGTCTGTTATTAAAGCAACAGCGAACCTCTCTTACCTTTCTTGGGTGTTGTTGAAAGTTTTATTTAACCGGTTGATCCTATGACATTCGCTCCCCTTACCTACCCCCCCCCCACCCAATCCCTTTACCGCGTGCATTTTTTAATTCCTCTGTTGGTAAGCGTTTAAGCCATTTGAGTAAGTTTAAAGTGTAATTGAAAAGCGTCATGTAGTTAGATAGAGATTTTGAACTGTTTCCGTTACCACGAGTAGGTTTGTCCGTCTGAGATACGTGTTTGTTTTGCGTGAGATGCCGAGTCGGTTTGATCCGTGTGAGATAGGAGTCGGTTTGTCCGTGTGAGATACGAGTCGGTTTGTCCGTGTGAGATACGGAGTCCCGGTTTGTCCGTGTGAGATACGAGTCGGTTTGTCCGTGTGAGATACGAGTCGGTTTGTCCGTGTGAGATACGAGTCGGTTTGTCCGTGTGAGATACGAGTCGGTTTGTCCGTGTGAGATACGAGTCGGTTTGTCAGTGTGAGATACGAGTCGGTTTGTCCGTGTGAGATACGTGTTTGTCCGTGTGAGATACGAGTTGGTTTGTCTGTGTGAGGATACGTGTTTGTCTGTGTAGCAGAGATACGTGTTTGTCTGTGTGAGATACGGGTTGGTTTGTCCGTGTGAGATACGTGTTTGTCTGTGTGAGATACGAGTTGGTTTGTCCGTGTGAGATACGTGTTTGTCTGTGTATGAGACACGAGTTGGTTTGTCCGTGTGAGATACGAGAGTTGGTTTGTCTGTGTGAGATACGAGTCGGTTTGTCTGTGTGAGATACGAGTCGGTTTGTCTGTGTGAGATTTAATTTTAATGGATTCTTCAAAATACCGTGTAATTTTAAAAAGCAGCAGTTTTTGACTTGAAGCAGGTCGATAGCTGAGGATTTGACTGCTCTGGAAACAAGTCCATTTTGCATTCCTCTGTGCTCTTGTGATAAGCAGGCTTGCGGAGCCGCCATATTTTTTTCGGCTCCGGCTCCTGCTCCCACAAATTTGACGGCTCCGGCTCCCTATTAAGATAGTATCACACGAGACAAAATTTTTTGTAATTGGTCCACGCTAACATGCCGCTGATAAAAAGTTATGCAAATTTTTGCCCCCGTTCACCCCCATAGTCAGTGGACTGATGGCCGAGGTGGTGTAGATACTCGACTGTCGACCTGAGAGTCCTGGGTTCGATCCTCGGTGAGGCCCATGGAATTTTTCCAGGTGAAATTTGGTACAAAGTCATCTCTCAAGTCCACCCAGCTTTAAATGGGTACCTGACTTAAGTTGGGGAAGTAAAGGGCGGCTGGGCGTTGTGCTAACCACTACAATCCCTTCATATGCCGAGGTTATAGAAACAGCTGAATTCTACTCTTCATCTGCACCGAAGGCCGTTAGGGCTAAGAAGGGAATTTTACTTTTTTTACCCCATAGTCAGGAACTTGAAAAATATACACCTTATTTAAAATATTTTATAGACTCAGTATTTATATATATTATTTATAATTCGAAGTGACTATTCGGACCCCGGCAGGCCCGTAGCCAGGATTATTTTCGAGGGGGGGCGAAGAAATTTTTTCGGCGGGTGCCAAAGAACCTGATCCTGGGGTCCGGGGCGGATCTAGACAACTTTGACGGGGGGGGGCAAAACTTTGACCGGGGGGGGTGAAACTATTTTCATTGTTGAAAATTGGTCTTTGAACAAAAAATATTTCGATAATTTAATGATGTATTACCTAAACTTGCGATAACCGGGGGAGAAGGAGATGGCCCCTCCCGGCCCCTTCCTAATTCCGCCCCTGAATTCGGGTAGAAGAAATGTTCGGGGGGGCGAAGATGGAGGTGCGAAGCGCTTGAAAACTTGCGAACGGAGAGGATGGGTTTTGGGAAGGGGAGCTCAACAATTTTTTTTGCAGTTCCATATCTGGAATGGTGCATTTTAGATTACCAAACCTGTTTAGCTATTAATTAGAAATATATAATTTTAACGTTTCAATAATGCATGGCATGTTGCGATTTTGTTAAAAATAATTTAAATAGTAAAGTGTTTTAATGATAAAAATTTATTGAGGCTGAGCAGTTTCTGATTCCTGTTATAAATATATTAACCATTTGTTCTGCTACACAATTGTTACATGATAGATACGTGATTTATATTATTATACTGTTGGTTTAACGTACAACAACCAAATTGACCAACAACAAATTGACCAGTCGCAATTATTCAATTTAAAATAAAATTAATTCTGCTAAAAAGTAAATTTGCAAATTAAATAACATCACTCAGAAATCACGGAGTTTGTACCTATTATACATATGTATAAAAGTGAAGTCAGAAGTCAATATTATTTTATTAACTTATTTAAGTTGCTAGTTGTCCTCAGAAGATATCAGTATATAAAACTATTACAAGGTTGAGAATAGGCCACAACGACAGAAATTTCAGGTCCCTGGGCTGTGGTGACACGGGCCCCCGTGCTGATATTAATATTTTCAAAAGTTGATTGGCCAGCTCAGTCCGGGCCCCTAAACAAAATTGACCAAAATGATTGATGTTTTATAGCCGTTATTATTAAAATTTTGTCAAAAAGCTCAAATCATGCACGGGGGGGCTCACGTCATTAACGGGGGGGGGCTCAGCCCTCTCTAGCCCCCTGTGGCTACGGGCCTGGACCCGGTACTAATAAACTCCGATTTTTATTCGGATCCCGTCCCAATAAAGTCTGATTGTTATTCGGACCCGTGGCAAATATGCACTTAGCTTAGCTATACATAAACTTTATTATTGTTTTTTTGTTTATTTTTTTATAATTGTTTGAATTGTATGATTTAATCGTTACTCAGTGTCTAGGGTTCCACTAAGCGGACTCTGTATTATTATTTTTCGGGTTCCGTCTAATAAAGTGTAAATATAGCTAAGCTTAGTGCATATTTTGCCACGGGTCCGAATAACAATCGGATCTTTATTGGGACCGGGTCCAATACACACAGCCTTATAAATTTATCTACTCTATTTCAGATATTCTGTTTATAATAAAATTGTTAAATACAGATAGCGACCATTTTTTTTTTAGTCTTTTACAAATTAGCGGTCAAATAATGCACGAAATGACGCGTTCTATTTGTCGTTGTAGTCAAAATTTATTTTGAAATGATTGATACAATTATTCTGTGAAATAAAACTGTTTTAACTTTATATATATAACAAAAAAACATGCCATTAAAAAAATTTCGGAGGATAAAAAAGATTTAAAAACGAACACAAAACGATTCCCCATTAAAAATTTCTTGTGGTGGTGTGCGTGTTACTGTTGTGGCGTTCGTGTGCTATGACAACATCTCAAATTGTAGGGAGGCAAACAATCAAACAAATTTGCAATTTTAAAGCTAAAAAAAAAATTCTGCTGTAAAAAAACATTTGGGAGCCGTGGAGCCGCCAGATTTTTTCCGGCTCCGGCTCCAGCAAAAAGTGGCGACTCCCGACTCCTCGGCTCCGGCTCCGCAAGCCTGGACTGATAAGAGTGGCAGAGTAAGATTGCCAGAACGGTTTGGCGTGGCGCTAATTACGGGTTCGAATGCCGGCGACGCCAGTCACCTTTGGCATGCTCGATCCAACCTGGCCGAGGATGCGGCGCCGTCAGATGTTGTGGTGACTCATAAGAGTGGCTTCACCAGGTGAATCGTTTTCCGAAACCGTCTGCCGATTCAGTCAGGGATCATTGGTTGGTCCGTCTTTGACTTCACGAGACAGTCCAGTCGATTCTCCTGCCAGTGTGTCTCTACAAAGTGACTCACATATCCTTTTTTTTTTTGCAGGCGGTCCCCCAACCATTTTCTCGCCACGGACCGGTCAACGTTTGATAATTTCCACCGCGGCTCGGTGGGGGTCGGGTGGGGAGGGGGTGGGGTGGTCACGTGAATTATTAATATTTTTTAGATTATTTTGATACAAGTTAATAAAAAAAGAAATAATGTTATGTTTCTTTGGCGGCCCAGTATTGTTTTGTTCCACGGACCGGTACCGGTACGCGGTCCGGGGGTTGGGGGGGCACTGCTTGATTGTATACAGCCCATAGGCGACGGCCAGGCACGAGGCTGATGAGGGCCGCGAGCCTGTTTTTTTTATATATATAGTAAGAAATACTAAAAAGAGACGCGGCCATAGTCAGTTTATAAAAACACTTCGTTAAGTTGATCAAACAATAGAGGAAAAAAGAAAGCAACAAAAACTGGCACACTGTGAACCGCACAAAAAGCCCCCCCCCCATCACATGGTCTCATCATTCGGCCACCTCTGACACAACCTATATACAAACTAAGTGTATTAAATGTCAACAACACATTCCTTTTGCCATGTGGTTGAAATCAATATGATCGTTCATTAACATAATGCCTGGACTGTTCAATACTCGAAACAGTCAGCTATTTATAAAATGTTGATTCACGTCACTCTTGTCGGTATTCTGTCTCCCTCTTACATGACATATGAATTGTAACAACACGCGATACACCGCGTGTGTATTCGACTTTCACAAAAAAAAAAAAAAAAAAAAAATTAAAAGATATATAGATTCGACTCCCTTCGGAATTTCCTCCTCTCCGCATTTACTCATCTCGTGGCGAACACAGCGGGTTAGGGGTGTATCGATCCGCAACAAGTTTTGACACATTGTCACGTATGTGTTGTGTGTGTGTGTGTGCGGTCCAACACGAAACCATTGATCACCGGCAGCACAGTGGTCCTTTCAGTGAAATACATTTATACGGTACTGATCTGGGGGGGGGGGCGCAACTTTTGTGAGGCCTTTATATTCCCCCACCCCCACACCTATATGTTTCATTACATATGCGGGTCGCCGAAAAATATCTTATCACCGGCCTATATATTTAAGTGTTAAGACATCGGCTGATGTCATTTATTGCGCGGCGTCCAGTCTTTTCCTCCTCTCTAGCATAATGACATCCCCTCCTCACCATTATGCTCTTTTCCCCTGCATGTGCGCACACCCCCTCCCCGCCCCCCCCGCCGCCCCTCCTTCCGGGAAATGTACGTTGACGTTGAGGGTGATTCCCCCGGAAATGCCCAACAGATGGCAGCAGCGGGCCGGTGTAAATATTTAATGAAGCCATCTGACTGCGCGCTGGCTGAGTCACCGGCCGGGAATTTCGATGACCGACAGCCGAAGGGTGGGGGGAGGGGGGGCGAGCCGACTGAGGGTGATATAAATAAAAAAACACACGTAAACATAGCCTATATAATAAATTGTTGAGACCAACGCATGTGATCAGCTGGGCATCGGGACACACCACGCAACGAGAACTTCGAGCTTGTCAGTTTATCGCCTTCAACAAAACAACACAAACAAAGAAAAAACAAAGAAAAAAAAAAAGCTATCTTGCGTCGTTTGCCGTCCAGTTTTGAACACACCCCCAAAAAAAAAAGCCGTAGCTACTAAAAGCCACCAGCAGAGGTGCTGCTGTTCCTGCAGAAGTTCAAGGTCAAAAGGAAGAGACGGGCGCGGGAAGGCGAAGGGTAGAGAAAGAGAAAGTCGCGATGAAAAACGACGACGAGCCGTTGATTCAGCCAGCGTGCCAGGTTAGTTGTTGAATTGATCGCTATTTTTTTATTTCTTAAGGATTGAGCCCAGGGAATGTAACTCGCTGCCAGCGGGTCCAGTGACAAGGGCCGTAACTCGCGAGAAGGGGAAGTCAAACGATGACGCGCACGTCATCACAATGGAGGCGGCCTGAACCTACCTCGGCCGGTCCTCACATTGATGACACATTTTCGATTGATCTCCGGTTGTCGTTTTAATTATTTTTGGGTAACTTTTTTTTCTTCCGACATTACTTTCAGAAAATGTCATTGACATTTTTTTTACTATTGACATGTCACGTGATGCACCAAAATCTACCCCATCGTTCAGATACTGTAGCTATCAGTCAAAGGTCAATGTCTTTTGTCAATTGTTTCGTTATGATTTATTCAACGATTCAATCTTTCTGGATTAAAAATAACAGTAATTCTTTTCAATATATATATATATATATATATATATATATATATATATATATATATATATATATATATATATAGTCGATTCCGCTTAATTGGGACACATCGGGACGAGGCTTTTTGTCCCGATTAAGCGGCTGTCCCAATTAAACATTTACTTACTATTGGCTTCTTTGAGATTTGTCACAAATATGCGGCTTTCCCAATTAAGCGGTGTCCCAATTAAGCGGAATCCACTGATTATATATATATATAAATTGATATCTAGATAGATATATAAGTTAAAATGATTATGAGGGGGGTTGTGTGTCACATCACACATATATTTCCCGGCAAGACCGTGTTACCGCTGACATAGAACAAATGTAAAAAAAAAACTGGTGTAATGGACTAACGACGAATGCATTTATTTATCTGTAGTAAAACGTGCGCCGGAGACATGTGCGTACGGGCAAAGTCCTTTCTTCATAACCAGAACATGGAGATCTCACCTACTGCAATAAACACGTGTCCCGACGTCATGGAAAGTTCTCCATCATTTAATGGGGCGCACATGTCGGAAACGTTTCACTACATCCCGAAATTTAAAAAAAAAATGTATCGGTGCTTTCAACACATGATGTAATGTAGAATATCTATCATTTGTTTTTATTATTTTTTTTTTGCAATGAAAGGGGTACGGGAGATAAAAATAAAATAAAAGGTTGGGAACCGTTGTATCATACTCTCCAAAACCGTTAACCAGTCCATTACCTCACCGAAATGTAAGTGTTTTTGTGCCATTATTTCAATTCAGACATTCCCCCCCCCCTCCCACCTTAGGCCTGTGTGTTCTCTAGGACGACAGTAAATCGATACGAAAGTAGATTGACAGGCTTCGATTGAGACGGGGGGAGGAGGGGGGTGGAGTGCGCAGGGATTTGAACCCTCGGCTTAGTTCAAGCTTATGGCCTTATCAACCACCACCACCCTCACCCCCCCCCGGCCCGCGCCGGTAGTTTGTATATATTTTTTTATTATCTGAGCCCGTTGATTCGGTGTACTTTACATGCGTTAATTCAGTACATTCGGTGTATCATACGTTAATTCAGTACATTCGGTGTATCATACGTTAATTCAGTACATTCGGTGTATCATACGTTAATTCAGTACATTCGGTGTATCATACGTTAATTCAGTACATTCGGTGTATCATACGTTAATTCAGTACATTCGGTGTATCATACGTTAATTCAGTACATTCGGTGTATCATACGTTAATTCAGTACATTCGGTGTATCATACGTTAATTCAGTACATTCGGTGTATCATACGTTAATTCGGTACATTCGGTGTATCATACGTTAATTCGGTACATTCGGTGTATCATACGTTAATTCGGTACATTCGGTGTATCATACGTTAATTCAGTACATTCGGTGTATCATACGTTAATTCAGTACATTCGGTGTATCATACGTTAATTCGGTACATTCGGTGTATCATACGTTAATTCGGTACATTCGGTGTATCATACGTTAATTCGGTACATTCGGTGTATCATACGTTAATTCGGTACATTCGGCGTATCATACGTTAATTCAGTACATTCGGTTGACTCTCAGACTCCCGTGTTTCCCCCATAAAAGCACCGGGTGCGTGTCACCGACCGTGTCACGTGGGTAATGACGTCCTCTCAACGTTTGTCATTTCTCCGACCTGTGTGTGTGTGTGTTTGCTGTTATTCTTCCAGGTCTCGATATTAAAACGATTGGTCATGGGGTTATTGAGTCCACGTGTTTTCCCTTAATGTTTCTCTCTCTCTGTCTCTCTGTACAGAGTGCTGTTTTATTGTGTCGTGTGCTCTACTACCCACACACCATGGTTAGTTCAATGAAAAGGTCAGTCAAATACATCAGCTGTTTATCATTACGAATTACATAGGGGAGGGAGGGGAGGGGGGAGGGAGTACGTCAGAACGGTTTCCCCTCCCCAGCTGACATTTCGTAACTTGTAAGATTCAGCCGTTACTTTTGAAATTTTCACCTCTATTTCGATTGGCTGACTTATTCGCTCTTTAGCTAGTAAACTGGCGGGAAAACCTGCCATCGCTCCACGCTTGAGAATCCCTTGATTCAGATGTTGACAGCTGTTGTTCACATTCCACGTAGATCAATAATAATAATACAAAAAAAAAAAATCTTGAATATCGCTCTGTTTGTTGTCATATTATGTTGTGCTACAAAAAAACAAAAAAGCTTGCCAGTTTGCATTTAGTCTACTATTATTTGAACTGTTTTTAAAATAGCTAAAAGTTGACATCATGATGGCGCTATCATCGTCTGACCAAAGACCCCACCCCCCAGACCATCCCACTAAAACGTTGTTTTTTTTTAACTCTATTATATACTTAGGAACTAAAACTGTTATACCTGTATCTTCATTTAGTAAGTAATTTATTTTATCTTGCTACAAATTGATTACCTTCTCCAAACCATATAGAGCTACCTGTAACTTCAAAGGAAAATTATAAAATCACCCGCGGACCTTTTCATTACAAGTATTTCATCTGCTCAGGGGGGGGGGATGTAATAAGCTCACCCCCTCCCTCCTGTCATGGACTGGGTACAGTTATATAATTATGCCATGCAACTTTTTTTTTTGAAGTGATTCTCTTACCGCGAGTTGTTTCCCCCTACACAAATTCTCTCCCTTGACCGCCCGGATGTTTTTTTTTTCTTGTTGACGAGCTAGCTTCATCACGGGCGAAATGGAAGAGCTCGGACATGCGAAGGGTTTTTCATTGCTCTGGTAGTTTGGGAACCACTGCCATGTGCGCGGCATCATCGGCTCCGATTTAGTGCAGCGGCTTTGTCGGTCGACCCCCAGCGTGATGGTCTTTGATGTGTCCCCCCCCCCTCCCTAACCATCCCATCTCCTTACTTTGTGTATAATTAGTTGTTTGTTTTTTTTCCCCTGGCGGATACATTTACTGTCCGTAACAACACAACCTACTCGTTAGTTGATTGGGGAAGGGGGTGGGGGGCTGTGAAATTTAGTCTCTTCTTTTTTTTTTTTGGAGAAAAGAGTTGGTGGGTTATTTTTTGGGACGATGCTGTGATGGCTTCGGCGTCTCATTTACTTAACGTGAGTTGTTTTTTTTTTTTTACAGCGTCTTGCGACTGGCTGTTAAGTTGTGAGTGACCATGAAAGATGGTTACCCGCTGTGGTCGGCCATTGCAGAGTCTGGACTCTGCTGGAAACCAAAAGAAAAAAAAAACAAAAATGTTCACTGGCTGATGGTTCTCTTTGGTTTTACATTTCATAGATCCTCGCTCGGGTTTCATGGGTCACGGGTCAATTTTACGACAGTCTGCAACGCCCCCACCCCACGGATCAGTGTACTGGCTGCAATGCTCCCCTCCCCCTCCTTTTGAGTTTCATGGACCACACGTTTTTGTTTCATTTGTGTGTGTGTGTGTGTGTGTGTGTGTGGACCGTATTTGAGGTTTGTATTGTTCTATGTATAAATGTCATGATCTGTGGATCAACTTCATATCGAGCGGCAGAGAAACGTTGAAGTTGCCCGATAAACATATTTCTCCCATATCTATGTGTGTGTGTGTTTTTTTTTTTAAATTACGTGTACTTACAAAGGGGGAGAATGAACGATCTTCATTTGGTCTAGTAATCTCCCCTCGCCATGACGTAGGCATAACACCAGCAGGACTAGCTCCAGCTTCTATTGTTTACCTTAGCCCAGGACTTAATGGCACGGAAGGTCTTGATGGATCTGTGGCTGAGGTCTTGCGGAGGTTTACTCTCGACCACCAACCACCACCCTCCATCCCCTCCCTGCCCCGCCAGTACCATCATCATCCTGTAATTGACATTAGCTTACATTTTGATGTAACGATTAAGCCTCGGTAGCCCCTGCTTTCAAACCTACTCCATCTAACACCCCACCCGTTCTTTTTTTTTTTAATTCTTTTTTTTTTAAAACTCGCTACAGTCGTAATTAGACTGAAGAAATTGTAAAACACCAACACAAAGCTCTTCTATTGTAGTGTTGTTTTCGTTGACGAAAACTAAAACTAAAACCTTCGTTGACGAAAATGTTGACTTTTCGTCAACGAGAACTAAAACTAAAGCTAAAATTAGAAGC